>WHVD01000181.1:0-157351 GCA_015178975.1 Hysterangium stoloniferum
TAGTTCCCCAGCGATTAATGCCTAAGTCGAACCTTCGAGGGCATCGTTATACTCAATGGAATATCTCAGTATTTGTTGGTGCGTCAAGGTCTGTGCTATGGAGTGCCGTTATTTTTTAGTTGCGCTCGAAAGTGTGTGAATTAGATATTGGGATTTGCGACTGAAAATTTTTTTAAAATGAGGTCGGTGGGATGGGGTTGTTAAAATAATAATTAGCATGACTTTACGGCAATATTCAAGCGGTCAACACTGTGTATGTACGGGAAAAGGGGCTCACCAAAGTCTGTTAATAGACAGAAGTACCCAATGATTCATACAATCTCCGATAAATTGATGGTTCTCATCCTTTTTGCATTCTTCTTATACTTCTTACACAACATGAAGTTCAGTGCACATTGGCTTGGTCGGAACTTGCTGAACGATCCCTGCCTGGCATGTTTGATGTCAGTGCAGCCTTGACTGCTAGTGGGTTTCACGTTTTTCGAAATTTCACGGTACTGAAGTCCTTTATATTTTGTCACAGGATCTTACAGGGGGAATGGTGTGCTGGATGAAGCCTTATGACTCACAATTGTCATCAGAACTAGTATACCCTTGACGATCCATACAAAAGCATCGTTTATTTTGAGTAAGGTAGTTTTCCCTCAAATATTAATTTATGAACTACTAGGATTTCAAAGACGTCCAGGGTCATATCTCTATAGGGTGACGCTACGCATCACATTCCCATCGGGAGTGGGAGATATCCGTCATCGTTGAACGCACTCCATGGCTGTGTGCATTGCGCTGCACATGTAAGACCAATTCGGTGACGTCTGCAGCCAAGTTGATATTACGCAGCATAAACGATTACGAATATGTATTTGGAATTTTTAGCTTCGTTGAACCGATAATGAATGATATATTTCGTAACCCTCTCATTCAATCTACACGCCGGTCATTCGCAAATTGGGTGGTGCCACTAGCAACCTCATCAAAACACCACAGACTCCCTATGTATTAGGGGAATATACGAGGTTGGAGATACCTCATTAAACGACGCCATTGCCTCCATGAATATCAGGCATAGGGCATTAGCAGAAGTAACATCTTCCTAAGAGATGATTGTGAGAAACAGATAGCTAGAATCACAACGATACATACCATGCACTACGAGTTGTATATGGAACGGTCTTGGCCCGGTCACATAAAGGGTCCCACATCGACCTATGGCCTCACGACCCCCAACCGTGTTGGAATATGTGGCTCGGAACCCTAATCACCCACACCTACCTATAGTTTGTCCTTATCCATGGCTTTGATTCTGTACATCATGTGGTGAATTTGAGTCTGAGTGTCTGATTATGAGTGGTGGTCTATGTGTCCACTAGGCTCACGAGGCTGTGCCCCCCGATCCCCCTTCCATTTTATCATGCCGATAGTCCATGGTTAAATATATGTTACATAGACTTTCATTGTTTACAGAAGAGCAGTCAATAATTAGTGTTTTGCAATTATAATTCCGCAGAGTTTTTATTCCAATTATTCCGTATGCCCGCAGCATCGTAATACCGCCGTATATGTGCCGTACGGGCTTCTTTACCATATGATAAATTTACGTTGTGGGAGCGGGGGGCAAGAGACGGAGATGATCTCCCGCTTCGATGAGAGGCACTGCGAGATGATTAACGACACCACGCGCCTAGTGATTTCCAAAATCTCGTTTAACACACAGAAAGGAAAGAGGTGAGACATCTTGACCTTAATCTGCATCTCATACCACTCGACATCATCCTTGGCGTTGAGTGCCAGTAGGAAAGGCGGATCTAAATTGCGGCTTTGTTAGCTGTAAGTGTAGAATCTGCACTGGGTCGCAAACCTGGTCTGGAGTGTCGAGAACGACTGTGTTGGTTATGTATAGGCAGGATTATAATTTTTCCAAGCTGCCTCGCCTCTTGTAAACAGTGATTAACGGCAATATAGGGCACTTGCACTTACCTCCCCTTCGGCCATCCCAATATCCTCATCATTGATTTCACGCCAGAGTTCGGTCGCCACTGCTACTAACACTCGCAATCTATCTCTATATGTCGCATCCTTGACCCCAGCGTGTGATATGAGATCGCCAGAAGGTGTACACAACACCGCTGTGTGCAGCCGTGGGAGGTGCAATAACTATAAGAACATAAGAACATATAATTCAAGAAAAAAGTTAGACATACCGAAGAAAGAACTTTGCTCAGTTCTTTAAGGTTCAACATAGTCTGTTGTGGTTTTGAAGGAGATTTTTGAGAGTCGATGTCACAAAAGAGTCGGACCCAACCGTTCGGCTCTGGATGGAAAGGAACACTATATACGGCTAAATATCACAAAACATGTTTACCGACTGGCCACAAGCAGTCCATATCCCAATTTACACACCGTACTGTACTCACACGAGTTTTCAGGAAGCCCCGAGTGCGGAACACGTCTGACTCGCCTTCGTCATATTTTCCCCCATCCTCATATACTGGGACTCACCGAGACGAACGCAACGGTTGTGGCTCCGTCGGAGGACCCAAGGACCTGTGTTGCAAGTCCAGACTAGATGATTAGTCCCTAGGGTTTCCATTCAGAATAAAGTTCTCCGAACGAATTCTGAATTGTCACGGGGTATATTTTGATCAATAATAGAACGCGTCATGTTTCTACTTAATAACCGAAACTTATGAAGCCCCATAAAGACTCATTTGGACTCCAGTCTGAGATCTAGTTTCAACCACCACCACCGCGTATGCTTGAAGTCAAGGTCCGCATCTACAGTTCAATAGCTGTAAATGCGACTTTACTTGTTACTTCAGATACTTACTCGGTAGATGTCGTGTCTATTTAACCAGCGTTCTCATAAATCGATATTCAATTGCGGAAACTCCACTGGCAAATGGTGGCGACATAGATTAGAAGGAGCAGCAGGTGCCTCGTCGGAAATGATGATGAAACACCCTTCTCATCGCGACGGTTCACCTATTCCTCAATGTTTTATATGAAAATGTAATTTGTGGACTACGCCATAAAAATATATGAATACAATACTGCCAAAAAGCCGAATTACCACGAAGATAAACATTGTGATAAATCCAACCAGAACAATGAGTTTTCAATGTACGGCCCCGTGTGTTACAATGGTGGACTAATGATAATCCGTCCATAGAACCTAAACTAAAATGTGAATTTAATATTATTGGCTTGTCATTGGTACTTACCTCCCACATACGTAAGACACCATCAAAGACAAATTCGCGTTTGAAAGCAATAAGCACCCAACTATAAAATAAATCAGAGGATCAACCCACGATCAACACGTAGATCTACGCGAGACTTACCGGAAGCGGAAGAAGAGATTCAAGCCATCCACGCTTTCTGTTAGAAGAAAATTAGTTTTGCTTGATAGCTTTCTATCGGACGACAGGGTCCTCCTTATATGGCGATACAGTTGAGGATCCATAACAGCGAGTAGTTGTAACGTTAGTAACTGCTTCTTCATTCCGCTCTGGTCCCGTAACAACTTCTGCTTCTGAAGGTTGTTCGGAAGATTAGAGGCGAAGTTACCATCGTTGAGTCAAAATGGCGCTCACCATGCGTTCCATGAGTTGTAAAAAGCACCAAAAGGTCATTTCCTGGTCTCCAGACATCACGATATATATCGGTGCACATCAATCGGACATTCCTTGTACATAACCTTCAAAACCTTGTATATCAGTGCTGTAACACCTACCGTTCTTACGAATATCGACGATGCGATTAATAAAATTAAAGCTTACCGTAACTCTTGTTCGTAGAGGTTGTACGTCAATAAGACAGCGGCCAATCGCTCCACGTATTCGTTGACCGGCGATCGAGCACCAATGTCACGGGTGTTACGGGACATAGATGGAGAACGGTGATGCTCGGGAATAGCAGTAGCTGCCGAACGTTTCGAGGCGAACAAAAACTGACTGATAAGATGGGACCTGCAGAGAAAAGGAAGAGAGCTAGTTGAATCAAAAGCGGGATTCCATTAACAACTGACTCGAGGTGCCATTACTGTGCTCTCTTAACACGAAGGAGACGTTGGCATGCATCACTTGAGCGACTTCCGGGGGATACAGAAATATACTTCGCCAGCCATTCTCATGCAAGTATGGCACAAAGGTCGCCGAAGAGAGTGTGACCGAAACTAGAAAACCACAAAAAGTTGACAATAAGGGATAATAAGGGATAATTTGGAAGACTTGAAAAGGCGGAGAGGTAGTTACAGCGAAGAGGATTTCCTGCAAAGGATCTACTTGAAAGTCCTTCCTACTTTCAATCAGGAACGCGGTAAGAATCGCTCCAAACAAACCCGCCTGAAAAGCTGTGAATTAATTGAATATCTATGAAGGAAAAAAATATTAAACATACAAATATTAGAAGGTCGTCGACACCAACTTGCAATGAGTTGGCAAGTTCTTTGACCTCTTTTTCCGTTTTCTTCATATATAATGACCATATGGTTGGATCCCGTTCAAGGTGCTTGCTATAGGGGTTATCATCCTCAATTTCTAAGCCATTATCGTCACTGGACGCCGCCTCGGTGGGGCTTGAGGGAACATTGATAGATGAAGGTTGACGGTTGGTCCTTGCTTGTTCCTCTGCTTGGGTGCCTCAGTTTAGAATGAGTGTAACCTTTGATTTAATACGTGAGACAAACGGTATGTGTGATTCAGCGCTGCTAAGGTCTTGTGCATACTGCAAAGACATATCCTGGGTCAGTTAAGGGCTTCAAACTCCACCCACAGTTGTGCTCCATTTGAATAAGCGCCCGAAACCCGATGGTGCATGAGGTCATTTCTATATCATGGTCGTGGGGGATACATCAGGAATGAATGGCAATGTTTGAAATGGGAAACCCAGTTCCACTTCTTCACGATAAAACAAGAATATCACTAGCATTTAAGTTGAATGACAGGCCGTTGAAGATAGTGTACTCTTCGGATCTGGAACATGGTAAGTTCTGAATGGAGAGAAGCGGTGAATCCGACATAATAAATATTAGCAGGAGTCAGCCAGGCTGAAGGTCTGTGTACAGGAATATACCTAGTAGGGAGTCTATACCTAATGCTTGTTCTTAAATACGTCGCCTACGACGGATCAGGTCACATCATAGCACGTGACAGGGATTTTTTTTTTTTTGTTATATTTGTATCCCGCTTCAAGCAACAATGGCTAACTTCGGCTAGGTGGTGGAAAGGCCCCAGCGAAACTATGCTACGGTGGGAAGAAATTCCGAGTGAGGCCTTTTTGGCGGACGCCTGTGTACCAGATGGCAGAGCCAAAAGTAAGGATAGGAAGTACCACAGTAATATAAAGGAGGCGAGCACTGGAGACTGACAGGCCTCTAACACAGTTGGCAAGGATTCGCAAACCTGCCACAGCAGATAGGGCCTTATTTGAAACCTCAGTAACATGCTGCTTAAATGTCAGCCGACTGTCGAACCACAGCCCTAGCCCCCTAATAACGGGCCGTGGGGCGACGGTAAATGGTTGCGCATTTGGTGGGTGGATAGAGAGTTGTGGGCCCGATGCAAGCACTGCCTTGGAGCGAGCGAAGTGGATTAGGTCTGTCTTGCCCGAATCTATGGAGAGGCCAAGCGCACTAATAGTGGTGAGCAAGGGCCTTAGGGCCTCATTGATTAGGTGGATATTGGACTCGAGAGAATGAGAGAAGGCCAACAAGAGCACGTCATCCACATAGGACTTGACATGCGTTCCTGGGGCTACTGCCGCAAGACGGAGGATGGGTGATGCGTAGATTGTGGAGAGAACAGGCGACAGAGGGGATCCTTGCGGGATGCCAACCTCAGCCAGGGGAGTGGGTGGGCCGACAAAGCCATCTACGCGGATCATATGGTCGTGGGGATACATAGCTTGTGAAGGCATACCCAAGGCTTCCATATCCTCCATCCAGAAATTGGGCATTTCAACCACGACGCCCACGCCAAACTTGCTTGTACTCTATAAATTGAGGTCGAGATCTGATCTATTCATTGTGGGAAATAGCTTACCTTGAGGTGGTTAATATATCTCCGCATACGAGGAAGGCAAATGTAGGTGCCAATCGCTGCTCAAGCCACGCGGAAATCTTTCCTGATGAATCAAGCTGGGTACGAAAGTTGGCTGCTCTCAGCTTATATTCGGCACCAATAGTAGCGATAGCATCCCTCCTGGTAGGAGTTGCCATTCTTGACGATCTGCGGCTACATCCAATTTCTCGCTAATGTTTTGCTAATATGTTAGTTGGTGAACCCCGCTAGGCCGTGTTGTGGCTGTAGCGATCCAACCGCGTTTGATTCCAGGATATTTTAGCAAGTAACTGGTGCTGAGATGGTCCATTTCAGGGTCAGGCTTTTGGTGGATAACGTCGGCGCCAACTGCAAGGTTTTGGGTCACTGATTGCAGGTACCGACATAAATGCCAGTAAATTCTGTAGGACCAGGGTATACTGCCTTCACACCGGCCGTATAATTTCACCCTTGGTAGTCTTCCTCAAATTGAATCATACTGTGCCCTCGCGTTTGGAGAGCTAGAAGAACACGAATCGTCATGTAGGACAAGAGATCGGAATGAAGGTACCATACTTGTGCTAATATAGTTGTGGCATCATTAGGTGTCCAGTGTCGACTGAATTTCACCTGAAAACTGCCGTCATTTTCAATACTACCTTGGATAACAATCTACAAAGTGGCTTAGCAAAGATAAAAATAATTTCGGCATCAAGATTCAACACCAACATTCGAATTTAAAAATATAGTTTGGTAATTATAGCTGGCGGGGATTGTCTGCGAGCCCAATGCTAAAGAGTGGGTGACCTGGAAAACCGAGCTTGGTGAGAAAGATTTGGTCAAATCAGCTCTTGCTCCATCAAGAAAAACGTTGGTAGGTTGCGTGTCTGACAGCCAAGTAAACAAAAGATAAGAGATAAAAAGAAAACGTAGACTGACTTTTAATTTCCCTTTGTAATTCTCGACAGTGCCAGGATTGGATAAGCCAAGTGAACAACGCCACTGACAAAAGTTATTATAAAAACGAGGGAAGGGGGACGATGCGGATTGGGGAGAGATTGACTGTGTTGAGGAAGATGGGATTGCAGAGAGTTGCTCCTTGGACATCGAGTCCTCACTGTTCGTCAAAAAATACAAGGCGCCCGCGGACTGTGAATAGCATCCTAATTTCTATGTTTCCAGGGTTGTTCACAATATATACATACATATAACGTTGACGTGGGATGTGAACTCATTGCAACCAGAATCAGTCAAAGTAATATTCTATGTTGATCGACTATCGTATGTTACGATATTTCTGTATTTATGTGTTTCGGCGTAAAGGTACCGTGACTGCGGCACTTCACATCTGTCACGATGATAACTTCAATGAGATATGTTCTGCTCGTTTTGGGTATCATCGTATGTCAACGTATCCAGAACCCTGTCTTTTCTGCAGCTCACCATACTAGATATCCCTTCATTATATTATTAGCTTCTCTCATGAAGAATATGGTCCAGTCACCTCGTTGAGCCGACTTGCAGATTGAGTTCGTGGATCATCATCTGAGCGGCCTGCGGTACCTGAAGAATATTTCCGAAACAGCACTATAGCTGCTCGAACGCAAGGAAAGAGCAGCCTTCGTGATCCTGGCACGCAACGGTGACCTTTATGGCGTGTTGTCGAGCATGAAACAAATGGAGGATAGATTCAACAAGATATTCCAATACCCCTACGTCTTCCTTAATGAAATACCTTTTTCCGGCGACTTCAAAAGGTATATATGATTGGAATGTGATGGTATATGGTAGTCTTACCGCTCTCACCAGGTATGCAACAGAAATAACAGGCTCGCCTGTCAGCCATGGTCTCATCCCAAGAGAACACTGGTTCCAACCCGAATAGATCAATGAAGAGAAGGTAGCCATATCCCGCGAAAACATGGTCCAAAATCAACTGATTCACGGAGGTGTGTGAATTCTCTGATGGAGTTATACTCGCTCATGCATCTCATTGCTAATTAGGAAGCGACCATTCCGACTTTGTGGAACACAACAAAAAGTACGTCGATGGTCCGATCTCAAATTTATACAAAAGGAACCACGTTCTCTCTTATCGTATTCATTAAGAAACATCTTGAAACTCTTGTAAAGGGCAATGGGATGGCTTTCCTGTCTCAGGACGGCGGTGAAACGTGTAACAAATGCCATTGTATGTTTGATTGAACCCTATTTTACTCCCCCTGATAGTCTTGTCAGTCTGGAGCAATTTCGAAATCGCCAGCCTTTAGCTATGGCGAGGAGAGGCATATGGAAAATACTTCGAATATTTAGAGGGGGCTGGTGGCTTTTATTACGGGTATGTCACACCCGCATAATTGTTGAGCTTGAAAATTGGCTGTTCATCAAAGCGTTGGGGAGATGCACCGGTGCACAGTATAGGCGCTGTACCTTTCGCCCAGAAGGAGCATTGGATCAGATGAGAAAACCAATCGTACACCCAATGTCTCTCGAATCAATCTCGCTTTCTAGTGGAATATTTTACTTGTATCCTTTCGTAGTATCTCCTTTTACAGTTACACCCTTTATACCGTATACCTTGCATTTGAGAAAGTATCATAATGAGTGTGTTTACGTGACCTTACATGGGCGTCAATGTCTTGTGCTTAGTTCACCGCGACGTACAGTAACGAGAAGCGTAATTACAGGTCCACACCTGCGTTTTCGGATGCTCAGCGTCCGCAGCCATTTTCTCCGAATACCTCATCTGCGACCTTTCTGCTTCAAAGTACGACCATTATTCACAGTCGCAACTGCTTCGCGGCCATTATCTACGCACCTCGTCAGAACCTCTAATTCGCAATACCTCCTCAATTCCTAGTGATATACCCCTCTCTTCATCTGATTCAACGCCACATCCAAGCGGTCGTGGACGTGTGCTCTCTTTAGAAGATTATTCAGAACGTATGCGTGCAGGTGCCGTAATGCGTATGCGATTGCAGCGTAACGGGAGCATACTCCTTGACGCAGATGGCCATCTTCTCCGTACGTGATCTCACCTTTATTGTGTATACCCCCACCTCACAAATATTAGACATCGATTTTCAGCGCCTATACTGTGCACCGGTGCATCTCCCCAACGCTTTGATGAACAGCCAATTTTCAAGCTCAACAATTATGCGGGTGTGACATACCCGTAATAAAAGCCACCAGCCCCCTCTAAATATTCGAAGTATTTTCCATATGCCTCTCCTCGCCATAGCTAAAGGCTGGCGATTTCGAAATTGCTCCAGACTGACAAGACTATCAGGGGGAGTAAAATAGGGTTCAATCAAACATACAATGGCATTTGTTACACGTTTCACCGCCGTCCTGAGACAGGAAAGCCATCCCATTGCCCTTTACAAGAGTTTCAAGATGTTTCTTAATGAATACGATAAGAGAGAACGTGGTTCCTTTTGTATAAATTTGAGATCGGACCATCGACGTACTTTTTGTTGTGTTCCACAAAGTCGGAATGGTCGCTTCCTAATTAGCAATGAGATGCATGAGCGAGTATAACTCCATCAGAGAATTCACACACCTCCGTGAATCAGTTGATTTTGGACCATGTTTTCGCGGGATATGGCTACCTTCTCTTCATTGATCTATTCGGGTTGGAACCAGTGTTCTCTTGGGATGAGACCATGGCTGACAGGCGAGCCTGTTATTTCTGTTGCATACCTGGTGAGAGCGGTAAGACTACCATATACCATCACATTCCAATCATATATACCTTTTGAAGTCGCCGGAAAAAGGTATTTCATTAAGGAAGACGTAGGGGTATTGGAATATCTTGTTGAATCTATCCTCCATTTGTTTCATGCTCGACAACACGCCATAAAGGTCACCGTTGCGTGCCAGGATCACGAAGGCTGCTCTTTCCTTGCGTTCGAGCAGCTATAGTGCTGTTTCGGAAATATTCTTCAGGTACCGCAGGCCGCTCAGATGATGATCCACGAACTCAATCTGCAAGTCGGCTCAACGAGGTGACTGGACCATATTCTTCATGAGAGAAGCTAATAATATAATGAAGGGATATCTAGTATGGTGAGCTGCAGAAAAGACAGGGTTCTGGATACGTTGACATACGATGATACCCAAAACGAGCAGAACATATCTCATTGAAGTTATCATCGTGACAGATGTGAAGTGCCGCAGTCACGGTACCTTTACGCCGAAACACATAAATACAGAAATATCGTAACATACGATAGTCGATCAACATAGAATATTACTTTGACTGATTCTGGTTGCAATGAGTTCACATCCCACGTCAACGTTATATGTATGTATATATTGTGAACAACCCTGGAAACATAGAAATTAGGATGCTATTCACAGTCCGCGGGCGCCTTGTATTTTTTGACGAACAGTGAGGACTCGATGTCCAAGGAGCAACTCTCTGCAATCCCATCTTCCTCAACACAGTCAATCTCTCCCCAATCCGCATCGTCCCCCTTCCCTCGTTTTTATAATAACTTTTGTCAGTGGCGTTGTTCACTTGGCTTATCCAATCCTGGCACTGTCGAGAATTACAAAGGGAAATTAAAAGTCAGTCTACGTTTTCTTTTTATCTCTTATCTTTTGTTTACTTGGCTGTCAGACACGCAACCTACCAACGTTTTTCTTGATGGAGCAAGAGCTGATTTGACCAAATCTTTCTCACCAAGCTCGGTTTTCCAGGTCACCCACTCTTTAGCATTGGGCTCGCAGACAATCCCCGCCAGCTATAATTACCAAACTATATTTTTAAATTCGAATGTTGGTGTTGAATCTTGATGCCGAAATTATTTTTATCTTTGCTAAGCCACTTTGTAGATTGTTATCCAAGGTAGTATTGAAAATGACGGCAGTTTTCAGGTGAAATTCAGTCGACACTGGACACCTAATGATGCCACAACTATATTAGCACAAGTATGGTACCTTCATTCCGATCTCTTGTCCTACATGACGATTCGTGTTCTTCTAGCTCTCCAAACGCGAGGGCACAGTATGATTCAATTTGAGGAAGACTACCAAGGGTGAAATTATACGGCCGGTGTGAAGGCAGTATACCCTGGTCCTACAGAATTTACTGGCATTTATGTCGGTACCTGCAATCAGTGACCCAAAACCTTGCAGTTGGCGCCGACGTTATCCACCAAAAGCCTGACCCTGAAATGGACCATCTCAGCACCAGTTACTTGCTAAAATATCCTGGAATCAAACGCGGTTGGATCGCTACAGCCACAACACGGCCTAGCGGGGTTCACCAACTAACATATTAGCAAAACATTAGCGAGAAATTGGATGTAGCCGCAGATCGTCAAGAATGGCAACTCCTACCAGGAGGGATGCTATCGCTACTATTGGTGCCGAATATAAGCTGAGAGCAGCCAACTTTCGTACCCAGCTTGATTCATCAGGAAAGATTTCCGCGTGGCTTGAGCAGCGATTGGCACCTACATTTGCCTTCCTCGTATGCGGAGATATATTAACCACCTCAAGGTAAGCTATTTCCCACAATGAATAGATCAGATCTCGACCTCAATTTATAGAGTACAAGCAAGTTTGGCGTGGGCGTCGTGGTTGAAATGCCCAATTTCTGGATGGAGGATATGGAAGCCTTGGGTATGCCTTCACAAGCTATGTATCCCCCACGACCATATGATCCGCGTAGATGGCTTTGTCGGCCCACCCACTCCCCTGGCTGAGGTTGGCATCCCGCAAGGATCCCCTCTGTCGCCTGTTCTCTCCACAATCTACGCATCACCCATCCTCCGTCTTGCGGCAGTAGCCCCAGGAACGCATGTCAAGTCCTATGTGGATGACGTGCTCTTGTTGGCCTTCTCTCATTCTCTCGAGTCCAATATCCACCTAATCAATGAGGCCCTAAGGCCCTTGCTCACCACTATTAGTGCGCTTGGCCTCTCCATAGATTCGGGCAAGACAGACCTAATCCACTTCGCTCGCTCCAAGGCAGTGCTTGCATCGGGCCCACAACTCTCTATCCACCCACCAAATGCGCAACCATTTACCGTCGCCCCACGGCCCGTTATTAGGGGGCTAGGGCTGTGGTTCGACAGTCGGCTGACATTTAAGCAGCATGTTACTGAGGTTTCAAATAAGGCCCTATCTGCTGTGGCAGGTTTGCGAATCCTTGCCAACTGTGTTAGAGGCCTGTCAGTCTCCAGTGCTCGCCTCCTTTATATTACTGTGGTACTTCCTATCCTTACTTTTGGCTCTGCCATCTGGTACACAGGCGTCCGCCAAAAAGGCCTCACTCGGAATTTCTTCCCACCGTAGCATAGTTTCGCTGGGGGCCTTTCCACCACCTAGCCGAAGTTAGCCATTGTTGCTTGAAGCGGGATACAAATATAACAAAAAAAAAAAAATCCCTGTCACGTGCTATGATGTGACCTGATCCGTCGTAGGCGACGTATTTAAGAACAAGCATTAGGTATAGACTCCCTACTAGGTATATTCCTGTACACAGACCTTCAGCCTGGCTGACTCCTGCTAATATTTATTATGTCGGATTCACCGCTTCTCTCCATTCAGAACTTACCATGTTCCAGATCCGAAGAGTACACTATCTTCAACGGCCTGTCATTCAACTTAAATGCTAGTGATATTCTTGTTTTATCGTGAAGAAGTGGAACTGGGTTTCCCATTTCAAACATTGCCATTCATTCCTGATGTATCCCCCACGACCATGATATAGAAATGACCTCATGCACCATCGGGTTTCGGGCGCTTATTCAAATGGAGCACAACTGTGGGTGGAGTTTGAAGCCCTTAACTGACCCAGGATATGTCTTTGCAGTATGCACAAGACCTTAGCAGCGCTGAATCACACATACCGTTTGTCTCACGTATTAAATCAAAGGTTACACTCATTCTAAACTGAGGCACCCAAGCAGAGGAACAAGCAAGGACCAACCGTCAACCTTCATCTATCAATGTTCCCTCAAGCCCCACCGAGGCGGCGTCCAGTGACGATAATGGCTTAGAAATTGAGGATGATAACCCCTATAGCAAGCACCTTGAACGGGATCCAACCATATGGTCATTATATATGAAGAAAACGGAAAAAGAGGTCAAAGAACTTGCCAACTCATTGCAAGTTGGTGTCGACGACCTTCTAATATTTGTATGTTTAATATTTTTTTCCTTCATAGATATTCAATTAATTCACAGCTTTTCAGGCGGGTTTGTTTGGAGCGATTCTTACCGCGTTCCTGATTGAAAGTAGGAAGGACTTTCAAGTAGATCCTTTGCAGGAAATCCTCTTCGCTGTAACTACCTCTCCGCCTTTTCAAGTCTTCCAAATTATCCCTTATTATCCCTTATTGTCAACTTTTTGTGGTTTTCTAGTTTCGGTCACACTCTCTTCGGCGACCTTTGTGCCATACTTGCATGAGAATGGCTGGCGAAGTATATTTCTGTATCCCCCGGAAGTCGCTCAAGTGATGCATGCCAACGTCTCCTTCGTGTTAAGAGAGCACAGTAATGGCACCTCGAGTCAGTTGTTAATGGAATCCCGCTTTTGATTCAACTAGCTCTCTTCCTTTTCTCTGCAGGTCCCATCTTATCAGTCAGTTTTTGTTCGCCTCGAAACGTTCGGCAGCTACTGCTATTCCCGAGCATCACCGTTCTCCATCTATGTCCCGTAACACCCGTGACATTGGTGCTCGATCGCCGGTCAACGAATACGTGGAGCGATTGGCCGCTGTCTTATTGACGTACAACCTCTACGAACAAGAGTTAGGTAAGCTTTAATTTTATTAATCGCATCGTCGATATTCGTAAGAACGGTAGGTGTTACAGCACTGATATACAAGGTTTTGAAGGTTATGTACAAGGAATGTCCGATTGATGTGCACCGATATATATCGTGATGTCTGGAGACCAGGAAATGACCTTTTGGTGCTTTTTACAACTCATGGAACGCATGGTGAGCGCCATTTTGACTCAACGATGGTAACTTCGCCTCTAATCTTCCGAACAACCTTCAGAAGCAGAAGTTGTTACGGGACCAGAGCGGAATGAAGAAGCAGTTACTAACGTTACAACTACTCGCTGTTATGGATCCTCAACTGTATCGCCATATAAGGAGGACCCTGTCGTCCGATAGAAAGCTATCAAGCAAAACTAATTTTCTTCTAACAGAAAGCGTGGATGGCTTGAATCTCTTCTTCCGCTTCCGGTAAGTCTCGCGTAGATCTACGTGTTGATCGTGGGTTGATCCTCTGATTTATTTTATAGTTGGGTGCTTATTGCTTTCAAACGCGAATTTGTCTTTGATGGTGTCTTACGTATGTGGGAGGTAAGTACCAATGACAAGCCAATAATATTAAATTCACATTTTAGTTTAGGTTCTATGGACGGATTATCATTAGTCCACCATTGTAACACACGGGCCGTACATTGAAAACTCATTGTTCTGGTTGGATTTATCACAATGTTTATCTTCGTGGTAATTCGGCTTTTTGGCAGTATTGTATTCATATATTTTTATGGCGTAGTCCACAAATTACATTTTCATATAAAACATTGAGGAATAGGTGAACCGTCGCGATGAGAAGGGTGTTTCATCATCATTTCCGACGAGGCACCTGCTGCTCCTTCTAATCTATGTCGCCACCATTTGCCAGTGGAGTTTCCGCAATTGAATATCGATTTATGAGAACGCTGGTTAAATAGACACGACATCTACCGAGTAAGTATCTGAAGTAACAAGTAAAGTCGCATTTACAGCTATTGAACTGTAGATGCGGACCTTGACTTCAAGCATACGCGGTGGTGGTGGTTGAAACTAGATCTCAGACTGGAGTCCAAATGAGTCTTTATGGGGCTTCATAAGTTTCGGTTATTAAGTAGAAACATGACGCGTTCTATTATTGATCAAAATATACCCCGTGACAATTCAGAATTCGTTCGGAGAACTTTATTCTGAATGGAAACCCTAGGGACTAATCATCTAGTCTGGACTTGCAACACAGGTCCTTGGGTCCTCCGACGGAGCCACAACCGTTGCGTTCGTCTCGGTGAGTCCCAGTATATGAGGATGGGGGAAAATATGACGAAGGCGAGTCAGACGTGTTCCGCACTCGGGGCTTCCTGAAAACTCGTGTGAGTACAGTACGGTGTGTAAATTGGGATATGGACTGCTTGTGGCCAGTCGGTAAACATGTTTTGTGATATTTAGCCGTATATAGTGTTTCCTTTCCATCCAGAGCCGAACGGTTGGGTCCGACTCTTTTGTGACATCGACTCTCAAAAATCTCCTTCAAAACCACAACAGACTATGTTGAACCTTAAAGAACTGAGCAAAGTTCTTTCTTCGGGTATGTCTAACTTTTTTCTTGAATTATATGTTCTTATGTTCTTATAGTTATTGCACCTCCACGGCTGCACACAGCGGTGTTGTGTACACCTTCTGGCGATCTCATATCACACGCTGGGGTCAAGGATGCGACATATAGAGATAGATTGCGAGTGTTAGTAGCAGTGGCGACCGAACTCTGGCGTGAAATCAATGATGAGGATATTGGGATGGCCGAAGGGGAGGTAAGTGCAAGTGCCCTATATTGCCGTTAATCACTGTTTACAAGAGGCGAGGCAGCTTGGAAAAATTATAATCCTGCCTATACATAACCAACACAGTCGTTCTCGACACTCCAGACCAGGTTTGCGACCCAGTGCAGATTCTACACTTACAGCTAACAAAGCCGCAATTTAGATCCGCCTTTCCTACTGGCACTCAACGCCAAGGATGATGTCGAGTGGTATGAGATGCAGATTAAGGTCAAGATGTCTCACCTCTTTCCTTTCTGTGTGTTAAACGAGATTTTGGAAATCACTAGGCGCGTGGTGTCGTTAATCATCTCGCAGTGCCTCTCATCGAAGCGGGAGATCATCTCCGTCTCTTGCCCCCCGCTCCCACAACGTAAATTTATCATATGGTAAAGAAGCCCGTACGGCACATATACGGCGGTATTACGATGCTGCGGGCATACGGAATAATTGGAATAAAAACTCTGCGGAATTATAATTGCAAAACACTAATTATTGACTGCTCTTCTGTAAACAATGAAAGTCTATGTAACATATATTTAACCATGGACTATCGGCATGATAAAATGGAAGGGGGATCGGGGGCACAGCCTCGTGAGCCTAGTGGACACATAGACCACCACTCATAATCAGACACTCAGACTCAAATTCACCACATGATGTACAGAATCAAAGCCATGGATAAGGACAAACTATAGGTAGGTGTGGGTGATTAGGGTTCCGAGCCACATATTCCAACACGGTTGGGGGTCGTGAGGCCATAGGTCGATGTGGGACCCTTTATGTGACCGGGCCAAGACCGTTCCATATACAACTCGTAGTGCATGGTATGTATCGTTGTGATTCTAGCTATCTGTTTCTCACAATCATCTCTTAGGAAGATGTTACTTCTGCTAATGCCCTATGCCTGATATTCATGGAGGCAATGGCGTCGTTTAATGAGGTATCTCCAACCTCGTATATTCCCCTAATACATAGGGGAGTCTGTGGTGTTTTGATGAGGTTGCTAGTGGCACCACCCAATTTGCGAATGACCGGCGTGTAGATTGAATGAGAGGGTTACGAAATATATCATTCATTATCGGTTCAACGAAGCTAAAAATTCCAAATACATATTCGTAATCGTTTATGCTGCGTAATATCAACTTGGCTGCAGACGTCACCGAATTGGTCTTACATGTGCAGCGCAATGCACACAGCCATGGAGTGCGTTCAACGATGACGGATATCTCCCACTCCCGATGGGAATGTGATGCGTAGCGTCACCCTATAGAGATATGACCCTGGACGTCTTTGAAATCCTAGTAGTTCATAAATTAATATTTGAGGGAAAACTACCTTACTCAAAATAAACGATGCTTTTGTATGGATCGTCAAGGGTATACTAGTTCTGATGACAATTGTGAGTCATAAGGCTTCATCCAGCACACCATTCCCCCTGTAAGATCCTGTGACAAAATATAAAGGACTTCAGTACCGTGAAATTTCGAAAAACGTGAAACCCACTAGCAGTCAAGGCTGCACTGACATCAAACATGCCAGGCAGGGATCGTTCAGCAAGTTCCGACCAAGCCAATGTGCACTGAACTTCATGTTGTGTAAGAAGTATAAGAAGAATGCAAAAAGGATGAGAACCATCAATTTATCGGAGATTGTATGAATCATTGGGTACTTCTGTCTATTAACAGACTTTGGTGAGCCCCTTTTCCCGTACATACACAGTGTTGACCGCTTGAATATTGCCGTAAAGTCATGCTAATTATTATTTTAACAACCCCATCCCACCGACCTCATTTTAAAAAAATTTTCAGTCGCAAATCCCAATATCTAATTCACACACTTTCGAGCGCAACTAAAAAATAACGGCACTCCATAGCACAGACCTTGACGCACCAACAAATACTGAGATATTCCATTGAGTATAACGATGCCCTCGAAGGTTCGACTTAGGCATTAATCGCTGGGGAACTAAGAGTGACGGGTGAGGGATGAGGTGGGGCAGTGTACCTTGGGGCATGGTGGTCAGCAAAGAGAGCTGGGGTCGTGCACTGTACACAAGTGTCGGTACAAGTTTCGGGTCTCCAGCCGCCATTCGGTTGGGCTCCTTCGCTGTTACATTTTCACAGATGAAGAGGTTTGTGAGTCCCCTCCGGTGATATAGCGGCACTCCGAACACTCACACAGCCACTGCCTCGGTGAAACTTGGTAGCGTCGGCCTTCCACTGAACCTTTGACGGGTAATTCACTCGCAAACAGTCCACGTCTGCGATGGGATCCATGAAAACGTAAGTAGGAGCATTTCGATCATCTTAGGTAATGGCTGTGGCAGCCTTGTGTTCAGTTTGCATATTTCACCGTCCTCCCTCCAGTAAATTCAAAATGTGGGGTATGAGGCTCTGTGACTGATTAAGTAGGAAAGTAAGACACTCTCAGTGGCTCTGTATCCATACTAAATTAAATATCGCACTTGTTTCGGGAGATCGCCCGGTTTTCATTGCTTACTGGTCTCCGCTCGACCCCACCATTGCGGGCTTTATGTATATTACTGTCACCCAATAACTGTGGATGTTTCTGAGAGAAACCGGGATCGATATGACTGACATGCGTTTGGACAGCGGGGTATATTTGGGTCGGATTAATTCCCCGTTTACTAGAGCAAGGTTCATGCAGGCACTGCTATATAAATAATTAATGTTTTTTTACCTTCCTCTTCTTCTAATTGCATTGTATATTAAGCGTGCAAGCAACGGTGGCTGTCGGAATATCCATTTAATATTGTCAATAAACGAGGTCCAACATCTGAATATTTAGTAGTTACTCAAAATTAAATAATGATATGCTCGTGAATATCTGCGATAATTAGAACAAAATTATCCTCAAAATGGTTCAAAAATGGATAGTTAATTGTAAACAGTAAAACAATTGATAATTTTCCATGAGAACCATGTCTCCATGGAAAGCAAACCCACACACCCAATCTGAAGTCCACTGAAAGTCACGAAACAACCATTCTTGCATGCATACATTCAGACATTTGTGAAAAAATGGAGACAAAGACTGGATAAAAATATTTCGTCACATTTATTGATGATGCAAGCCAAATACTTGACCATGCATTCTTGAAGGAAAAATCCAAAGGATCTAAAAACTCTCTGCTTTGTAGAAAGGGTTGAGGCCAAAACTGGGATGCAAGTTACAAATTTGAGGTCAGATGTGGTGGTAAATACATCTCAAATCTTGAAGGAGTTTGAAATATACCTTGCTTCTAAGGGCATCAAGCATGAAAGAATGAATGTTTACACAACACAAGAAACTGATGTTTTTGAAAGGATGCATTATCCCCTTGTAGAAAGTTCACTGCCAATGCTCAAAGATACCAAGTTGCCCAAATTTTACTGGGCAGATACTATTGAATATACTGGACATGTAATGTAGTCCCAACATCAGCCATATCAAATTTAACCCCATATAAAGCCTGGTCTGAAAACTCACCAGATATTAGTCATTTTTGAATTTTCAGCTGCACAGCATGTGCTAATCAATCCTAGAAAACAAATGACAGAAACTGGATGGGAAGACTATTAAATTTGTCTTAATTGGTTATACAAGGAATAAGAAAACTTACTGTTTTATTGACTGAACCACTGGACAGATGTATCAAAGCTGTGATGGTACATTTGCTGAAAAAATGGCCATAAGGTTTGAAAGAGTCATTGTTGATGTAGTGCCAAGCTCAAATATCAAAGAAACTGCATGAGCAGTCATGTTGAATCTATTGAGGACAACAGTGATTTACCAGACCTAATGGAAGTTGAAGATTCAGATGATGAAGAGAGTGATAAACTACATGATAGTTACAATGAGTCAGACCATGATAAAGAGGAAAATAACATCTCATATTCTTCAAAATCCATGCAGTCCTCAACAATGTCAGAAAACCCACAATTAATATCCCTACCTATGATGCACAAAAGCCATGACTAACCTGTATCCAAAAAGCTCTAATATGCAATGAAGATAAAAAGGAATTTTGACATGACTGACATTGGAGAGGTATGTTGGATCCTCAGAATGGAATTAGCTTGAGATTGGAAGAAGTGCATACTCTCAGTATCTCAGCACCACTATGTCCTTCACCTGTTTGGGATGCCAGATTGCAAACCAGCTTTAACACCCATTGAACCACATTTATTGTTAATAGAGTTAATGGCATGGGAAGTTGAAGCAAAGGTTACCAGAGTGCAGTAGATTCCTTCATGTATGCCATGATTGGGACTCCCCCAGATCTTGCCTTTGTAGTATGGGTGCTTTGCCTGTACTTCACAGACCCTGGAAAGGACCATGACGTTTTATATATGATCTCCAAATTTGAGGAACCTTTTAGATACCTCAATACATACTTTATGACCTTGTTAATCTGGAACTCATTTATATACAGTAAATCTTCCACATCTTCCAAAACCTTTAAAAAAATCAACTCAAGTTTGATATTTCCTTTGACTAATCAACAAATTCAAAGAAAGAAAACAATATTTAATTTTGAGAATCTACAGTCATCCTCCCTAGACTCTCTTGATTCTCTCAACTTCTTATCCCATGCTTTAGCCCAACTTTGACTATTAAAACTAATATCAGTGACTTCATTGCCATTACTATACTTGACCTATTTCATTGCCAAATTCATAAAATATTCCCTTCACATTTTCACCTCCTTGATCAAGTCATGGATCATTGTCTTCACTCTTGACAATTCATCTTTCATCATTTAATCTCCTTTTGCAATCAACTTTATTCAGATTGCTTGTGTAGTGACTGATCAATGGCTTCCAACCCTTTTGACCTTATTGATTTTCCTGACTGAATCAATATTCAACTGCTGGCCTTTTGATGAGCAGACTTTCTTTGACTAAGCTTTCAAATTTGCTGACCATTACTTTCTTGATCATTATCCTGATCTGATTCTTTGACAACCTTTTGATTTCTTCCAACTTTGTTGAGGCTTCCCTTGCAGTCTGTTCTTGGTCCAGTAACAGATGCAATGCAATTCACCAATGAAGTTGTCTTTTTACAGAAAACACCAGCATTATATTATAGTATATAGTGCAACTGCCAACAAAAATGCCATAAAATCAAAATATACAACAAAATATATACAAGTTACAAATCCTTCATCATAATGCTGAACTCCCAACTTGCACAAGGGGGAGATACTATCACAACTGTCACAAGAGCAGTAAGGATTTCCTGACAATGTTTTGACTCAACTTTCAACTTGTCTTAGATTGATATCATTCATTATTTCACACATGAATCTCATTCTGAAGTCATATAATGGTTATTAACTAACATTCAGAGGCATAAAAAGGCAACAAAAGGAGCAAGGGGAATCAGTCCAAAATTCTATGTTTACTTGTTCTGTCTGTGCATTATCTAATCATTGAACCTTTATGAGATCTTTTCAATATATATAATCATTCATGAGCCATTGTGTCCTAATATAGCCTCACATTTCATCATCAGGATGAATTGACACTTTGTCAAGTGAAGCATCCAATGCTCAATGTAGTACACATATTACAACTATTATTTGACAACTGTCAAGAAAATTTAATCTGTGTCAATTGCCCCATGTGCAACAGTGTGAATATACATGGCTGTTATGATCTATTCCCAGATATTTCAATTGTCTGTTATAATTCCCACCTCCAGAACTTCATCCTTGTTCCATATTTGGTAACTTGTCTGTTGAAAAGTATTCAATTGTTTGCTTATTATGTTCCCAATTAAAAATGCCTATCCTAATACATCTTATTGTGATCTCAGTTTGTAGTACAAGTACAAGAAAGGCTATATTAGTTTTGTACATTTACCTACACCTCAGATCTGATATCAACTTAGTTAGCTGATTCCTCTTCTCTTTCTATACACTCAAAATTTGTAGCTCTTCAGAACTTCGAATATCCATAACCTCTCCAGCATAAACAGACTCTCTGAAATTAAGAACATCTGAGTGTTTGGACAGTGTTGAATGAGCAATGGTTGACTTGGATAAACTAATATCTTACTGATGGCTAACCATCTCGGTGGTGACTGGTTCCTAACAGAACTACTCTTAATGGCCTGATAGCTCAGGGGTTAAGAGCACTAAATGTTATCCAGACATAGTGATTGCTGGTTCAAATCCAGCTCAGGTCAATACTTTTCACCCTATTATGTAATTCTTACAATATGTATGTAAGCTGAAGCCAAGTCCTGACCCCTACCTGGAAGTAATTGAGTTCCTGGTTATTTCCTGAGATTTTCAGGATAGGATTTGAACATGGTACCTAAAAATAGCTCCCTATACTGCTGTGAAGAGTAGTGGAAGTTCTAACCATTCTATATACAAAGAATATTGACCGTTTAGGTACGACACGACAATGTATTGACTATCTAGTTCAATATGGCTGAAAGGATTAGCTATCTGAAGTAGAATAGATAGGCTAAGATGGCAGAAAGAGAATCAACTTTGAAGTACGATTCTGAGCAACTGCTCTAGTGATTAAGGAAATAACAAGAGAGTTGAACAAAACAGAGTAGTGTGGATGTAGTCCATGCGGATTGAGATAACGGTTCGAGTTTCGACTAGTATAGTTCGAAATGGTGATTGTGCTGATAGTTAAGGCCCGTCTGTGACAGTCGAGACAATACCCCAATCACAACTTGCAGGACACTAAGTGGGTGTCTGGGCAAGTCATGGTTACAGGGTAAAAAGTGTCTGAGTTCTAACTACATATAGGTGCTAGAATACATACATAGGTCTGGTGCATATGTGCCCACAAGAGTCTATGTACTGAATGCATAGGTCGTTGAACTAAATATATGCGTATAATAAGATAGAGAGAAAAATAGAAATAATAATGGAAATATAGTGTGGGCTGGTCTGGACTATATTTCAGAGTATATTTCACAGTACCTCTCACAACTGCAGTTGTGTTACAAGACACATATCACTTACCTTTGTTGATTGTGCCACTGGGACTACATTAATCACTTATTGTTCTCACTTTATATCTGAATCCTGTCTTTCTTCAGAATATATCATTTAGAACCTCTTTTAATTATTTCTTAGATCTCCAATGTATAGTGACTCACAAAACCTTTTCAATGTTTGGGATTTTCATATTGGCAGGCTGGTACCAGGGGAGAAGAAATAGTGACAAGTCTGAAGAAAACACATTATATAGCTAAACATGTGTATAATGTACTTGAAATGAGTTATTCAATGGAGAGTCTATCTGAACTTGAAGGTCAGTATAGCCAGCATGCTATGGTGCTGGTAGATTGGAAGATATGATACAGGCGCATTTCTTCCAGTCCTAAGTATTGAGAAATTCGTTCTACGGAGTTGAATTCGACTCCTGTGGTGCGGATATACTTGCCCATGCGTTAGTCTGAGTACACTAAAGAGATAACCAATGGCCTACCGGCTGACCTGGCCTTTACTTTCTGCGATCACCTCGGCTTGGACAAAGATCAGGACGTATATTATCCATTTTCTGACACGTTCCGGTAGAAAAGAGCTTTGGTTCATCAACTGTTAATAGCCTCATATAGATGAAAATTGTCGAGAGTGGCGGGCACGACCACAGTCAGCCACCGGAACGACAATCTTTCTTCCGAAATTGTGAAGCAAAGAAATTGAACAGATGCTAAAATGATATTATACGCTCTCATCTTTGACCATACACGAAGAGAGGGAATGGCGCGTGAAATATGATTGAAGATTCGCTAGAGGGTGGTATCAATAGAGACCATCCATAAACACCTTGATCTCGATAATAAATTCCATCGAGAGCGAATTGGTCGGAGAAACGACGAGAGATTTATACTTTGTCTCGATAGCCGTACATAATAAAACAAGGATAGAGGTGCTGGCGGTCAAGAGAAACGAAAGACATTCAAAGTGAGAAACAGCCTTGCACCCCAAAGTCACATGATTCAAACTAGTAACCCAATGAATCGATGCATGGCTGACAGTTCAAGAGGGTGCTTTGACCCAATATTCACAAGAGTAACCATTGATTTAAATAATTATTTTTACGTCTTAATTGCGCATAATTCCAAATATGAGACTTCCATTTATATGTATTATTGTGTGGATAGACTGATTTGTTAAGAAACTCTAGCACATCAATATGGAAAACGGAGCACTTTGTGAATCCATGGAAAGTTATGAAGCGAGACTCGAACCTCCATAAATGATAGGATTTCCTCGAGAGTCGCGAACGTCCCTCGTGATTGCGTCTACAACTTCGACAGAGTCGATGATTTGGATCTGGAGTTGGGTGACGGTCTCCGCTGCCGCGCGAGCGATGCATAATTGACGGAAGTCATGCGTATTGTACTTCAGATCCTGTAATATGACAATAGCTAGGTGGCGACACATGACTATACCAGATTCCGAATCCGGGGCCAAGATCCCCAGGATGTTTCCGATAAACGGACATGAGCGAAATCGCAATGTATAGAGATGGGGTAAACACCGGAAGATATCCTTCATTCGCTTGTTCCTAGCATACTTGATGCACGTAAGTTGGAAAGATGTCACTTTGGGTAACTGGATGTGTAACCCCAGAAACCCGGCAAAACGATGAAGAACGGTGTCCATATCGGAGGAAGACGTATCTTCACCCCGTATATCGACAGAGGTCAAAGCGGGTAGACGGAGGTGGTCACACAACCACTGGAAAATGGTGGGATCAGAACCAAGTTTTATATTCCTGACGGTAGATAGAGTGATAATGCCTTCAATTACAGGAGGTTCGAGGTCCCTGATTTTCGGAAAATTCACGGTCTCTAAGTTTGGGCATGTGGAAAGGGACGACAACCTGTGTAGGTTATCCAGTGAGATAGTCACATGTCTCAGGGAATTCATTGGAATACTGAAGAGAATATTTTGTCTCGAGCGAACAAGAAAAAGCTCCTCAAGTCCTGGAGCATCCAAAACCAGCTCATTTGGATCATTGTCCCATCTTGTGGGAAACTGTTGAAGACCGAAAGTCTTCAGCTGTGTTAGACCTCGAAGTGGGAATAATTTCGAAAGAATTATTCCCGTCCACCGAAAATGAGCTCCCACAATCATCATGGCTTCGATACGAAAGGAATGCTTCGCGATGAGATAAAATAAATGATGGGAGTCTCGCAGGTGCTGTACTTCCAGGTAAATGTTTAGTTTGCATGCTTGTGACCGATCGAAAATGGATTCAATAACGTCCCCGTTGGATGGAAGTCGACGGTCGAATGTTAATGTCGTCCAAATACGTGGAGTTGACTCCACCACATGTTTCCATCCCTTGCAGATTGCCCTCAGCTTGCATTGTGTGGCAATGGGCCGGTTATTTCGCTGTGACGACACAATCCTGTGAGGCTCGAAACCCATCCCTGACCCTGGATGACCAAAGCCATCCATTGACTGCCAATTCAACGGCTCGATAGCTCTGAAAAATATATCCCCAAGGATTTCGTTGGGCAGTCGATGAATGCCCGTTGGTATGGTGCAGATTTGCTCAGATAGGCTACAAATATGAATGTGTGTCATTTTGTGGTATGAATTTGTGGATGTAGCCAGTGCGGGTGGGAGGGAGGTTATCCTGTCACCGTCAAAGCCTTAAAAAACTACGCGCGTCTGCGGTAATGTAATCGGTATGTCGTAAGCCACCAGGCTTACATTGACGCAACTTAGAGCATCCAATTGTTAAGGCTGCCTGACTCAACGCTTTATTTTAAAATGGAAACTTAATTAAACTCTCATATGGAACTCTTAATGTTCTGAAAAAGTCATCACTTCCTCTTTGACCTCATGTTTTGACATGTGGATGGATGTTTTTTGAAAATGGAGTATCACCATTTTCTTTTCTTGTATTCTTTGATGGCAAAGGAATAGATCTAATAGGGGTGCAGGGGCATCCCATCCTGCTGCACTTGCACTTACCCAACCCCTTTCATGGAAAAGAAATTCTAACTCCAAAGATTTTTAGGATCCTCAGTAGAGGCTTGTTTTATATAGACTCCAAAAGCACCAATCAGATCCTTAATAGAGTTAAAGGCATTGAAGGGTTCAAAAAAAGGTAGCAGAGTTAGAATCTAGTCAGAGTCCATCAAACACAAGGTTCTAAACATGCACAATGGCCTTCTATTTGATGAAAAATTCATCCTCTTTCGAGAGTTGCCACTCCCTAACCTCTGGTCGCAAATTGACAGCAGGAAGAACAGGATGGTAGCCAAATGACGGTGCAGTGTCAACTTTGCTGTTGACAAGACCCTCCGTCCATTGACCCCTAGTCTTCCGCATCTCGAATACAGGATGTCTCTGAACAATTAAAAAGATCATGGTTCATTGATAGAACATGCGCATCACGAGACGACAGCTAGAGCTTTCCTGAGATTGGCAACATACATTGTCCGATCCGCCATATATATCACAACCACTTCCCCCCATGTTTAATATCAAAATTTCTATGTTCAGCAATCAAAGGACCAGATACGGTTCTCCCAATCGATATCTTCCCGGAGTCCTTCGGCCTTGTTCGGTGGTCATGCAGAGTCATATTAAGACTCAAGAAGCTCCGTCCTAGCTTCTTGAGTTTTTACTTTCATTAAACCACACCTTTAAAAAGCCTCCATATAGTGGTGATTGACAGATTTACATGTGTGAGGTTTAGAGAATCGTCTGCTCCAAGAACCAGGGGAATGGGGGCATGACTGGTTTGTTCTTGAGCCTCAGAGATATCGGTATACATTATTACATTATATTCATGGTTATCAGAAGCCTTGTCTGTATTTTCAAATATGATTTGATTGTATAAGCACATCCCAGTATTTCCAACACTCTGACTGGGCATCCTCGCCAAGGTCATCGAAAGAGTTGTGATTAGTGAGTCAGTCAGAAGGGCTTAACGATTATTGGTAAAGCACCTAGATCAGTGATAAAAGAATAATGTCTATGCAGAGATTCAAAGTTGTAGACTGTCTTTGGAGTCCAAGGGTCTCATTACACTTCATTGATGTTCCCCCACAGTGATGTGTTTAATGTTTGCATTTTCTCCCAGAGTCCCGTATTATTGCATCCAACTGTTTGACTTGTGATGAGACGAACTACCTGTTGAACAACACCATTGAAATGTACACAGCCCAAATAGACCGACCCAAGACCACCTGACTTCAGCAAAAGGGGGTCTGGGCAAGTCATGGTTACAGGGTAAAGTGTCTGAGTTTCTTTGTTACACCCACTAGTGTACATAAATGTAGAGTATGTAAGTGCTATAAGGTCTATGTACCCACAAGTATACATAGATATTTGAACTAATATAAATGCATGTAATTGGAAGATTAGACAATTTAGAAAAATTATGCTATATGTATCAACCTTATAAATCCCAAGGTTTCACTCTGTGGATCATCCTCTAGAATCTGAAGATTTGACTCTGGGTGACTGCCCCTATATACTGGCTCAGCCATCAGTTAATGCACAAAATCTCAAGATAATATGTTGACATGTAGTATGTGACCTGATCATATTCTGTGTGTCTTCCCTAAGGATCTCAAGATCCGCTCAGTGTAGCTGAGTCCCAAAATATTAATATCATTCACTATATGTCTATCTTAGGAATCTCAATAATCACCACTGTGTGATGACATCCATTTTCTGCATAGTATGTATTATGTACCTATTCTAGGAATCTTAATAATCACCTCATTTTGGACACCCATATAGTCTTTATAACATGTTCTATGTACGTCTACTGAGAATCTTGGGAATTACCTTTGTGTGAATACCTGTTATGACTGGAATTCCCACCAGACTCTGGGCACTAAATTATACGCACCCACACCCTACATGCACCAATTATCAGTTTACTGGAATTCCCACCGGACTCTGTACGTCAGACCTGTCCATGCTCAACCTTCATTACTTCATGTATCAGTCACTGGAATACCCACCAGACTCTGTCCCTGTCTACCTCCAACCCTGTCCCATGCATCAATCACTGGACCCCACTCAGAAAACCCATCAGCCCTCTAACTGAGCCCCATTCCCGTTATAGTCAAATAACCTGTCACGATTGGGACTGCCCCATTCCCATTATAGTCAAATGACCTGTCATGATTCAGACTCTGCTCCCACCCCATTCTTGTTATGATTTTATGACCTGTCACGATTCAGACTCCACTCCATTCTGTTCCTAACACCAAGTTTGGTGTTTATTTATCTCATTTTATGTTTGTTAATTTAGTTTTCATTATTACTGGATTTGGTATGTTATTCATTCCACAGTCTATATAGTCTGGCAGATGTTGTATATACAATCCAGTCAGAAAATCAGCTTAGATTCTCCCCAGTAATCTTAGTATATTTTCTGCTCTAAATTCCTCTTTGAAATACACCGCTTCTACTTGTCGGAGCCCATGGGCTCTGACCCATCTATCACTCAACCTCCGACTTATGTATCTATCTTGACTCCCCAACCTCTGCCCGGACTCCCCAGGATTTCCATCTGCCCGTTTGAAATTGGACAGGATGATCTCACAAGGGTGCAGCCCATAAGCTGAAGCAAAGTCCTACCAGCTTTCCTGCGGGTTTATCTGGAAACCCTCCGTGTACGCACCCTTAACAATACCCTATAATCTGCACATTACTTGCTGTGGACCTACCCTAAGAATCTCATGAAGTACCTCTGTGTGAGCTCCTTATATACTGACCCATGTCCATCAGTTAATACACAGAATCTTCAGGTGACTTATAGTATATGGCCCAAGCATGACATTTTGGACAAGATGATGCTGGCAGGTTGTCCTGGAACAGTTGGTCGCATAGCCTCATTTTACATTTTGACACATCAAGTATACAGTATGTGACAACCTAAATTGCCTTCTCATTCTAGTATCCTGTTCACCCACCATGACCCATACACAGCACAGTGCTATGGTGTCCCTGAAATAATTGAAATCATAATAAAGCTGATAGCAGCATCTCTGGATTCAGAATCCTTATGTACACAAATACAGGCACAAAGGTGATAGAAACTTTGGTTGACTTTGGCTGTGCTTGGCCACCATCCTGACAGTTTCCCATGTTCTGCCCATCTCACAATTGTTTCTCAGTCCCTCATATGTGTGATTGCCACTTTGTTCACTGGAATGGTACTCTTATCTAACTCATATTGCATCTCAGTGTTGGAAGAATATGGATGGGTTGGAAACATCATAGATGAATATGCCACCTATCAAGAAAAGTCACCCTGCTACACTGTGGTCATGGGCTAGTGTATGTATGTTGCTGCACTGAGATTAAATTGGGAGATAATAGTGGGATTCCTGAGGTTATCAGGTATAGGCCATCACTTCAAAAGTGCTTATAGGCAATCAACGTGAACTATAGTATGCAAGTTAACTATCCTTAGCCATTTATTGGGGGGATCCTCATTGATAAGTCTACCACTTCAGTTGTACTCAAGAGTCCATAGGAACAAAGGAGACTGCATCCAAGCCCAGAATGGGGGATTGAAAACCAACATCAACCCTTCCTGGATATGAAAGTGGTGCATCATGTTCCTATTATTCCAGAACTGGTCCAGAATAACAGAATATGTTGGTTTTACAGTGTAAGTGGATAGTCCAGAATGCCGAGGAGGATGATATTCAGCAATTTTTGAACAAAGGCACAACTAGTGTAGGGTATGCTGTGTTGCAAGCAATGCATCCTCTAGAAAACAGGTTTTTAAAGTGCGGATTATTCAGTGTGTCCGCCAATTATACACCTGCATCTCCCGGCATTGTAGAGGAGACTTACTGCTACCAGGCCCATGCTTAACTATGTAATCCCGGCCCATTTATCCCCTAACTTCATCGCCAGTCTACCTCAGTCATTGTTGCCACTTGCTTTCACTGAGCCATGATAATAGGCCTGTTACCATTAAATAGTTATCACATTTGTAGCTTTGTCGAGTGTTCCTAGGTAATACAATATATAGTGATTGTTGCATGCGTCGACCATGCCGCCTGTGATGAATCCCAAAGGTTCGGCTAGCAGTTCGAGTCCAAATCCTCCTACCAGCAAAAACCGAGAAGCAATGTGAATATACGAATAGTATTCACCAGGGTTAATATTGCAGCTAGATGTCAGGAATTATATGATAATGGTAGAAATCTATTATTAGACAACAGTTCTGCGTCTATGGGCGCATATGGATTCCACGACGACAAATGGTGCAGTAGGCGGTGACCAGGATTGGACCGACCCGTGGAGCAATATTTTTTGATTCATTTGTTGGTGAGCTATTAGAACCTAAAATAATGTATCAAAATTCTTAGTAATTTCTTCCGCTAGAAATGCTTTCCCGGCTCAGATTCACGCCCTTCCCGTTCGTGTGCGGAAATATACCCCCTCCGAGCTGGTTCGAGATAAAACCCAGGTAATAATCCATATATATCCGTCCACTGCATCCTTCCATCCACTTAACACTCGATTCAAGGCACAAACTACCGATTTCTCCCCATGCGGCCAGTGTAACACTGCCATCAAAATCCGGCGGCCAAGCACACCTGCCTTCGCGTTCCGTTCCCTATCCGAGAGCATGTACAGCGGGTGGAAGGCAGGTTTGCTTCGGCTGGGGATTTTTCTAAGGTCGAAATTGTGGGAGGTGGCGGTGAGTTGGCCAGTGGCTCATGTCAACAATCACGATTGATAGCTCAATTATACTCGAAGTACTGTTAGGAATATTGAGAATATGAGATTATGGAACTTAATAGGGTCATAGCCCTTTAAGGACCTGCATTGGGCCTGGAGGAGCAACGATTGAGGGCGGTTCGAATGGGTGGAATGCGTCTGGTTTGAAGATTGATAGTGCGCCGACGGACGTCGTATGGGCTAGAATATGTGAGCGTATGGCACAATGAGCTTAATTATCGAACTAATGTTTCGTGATTTACATTTTGACACCAACATTGTACTGAGCGCACGGACCGGCGAGATAATTTACTGGGACATTAACAAGCAAGGGAACAAGTACGGTAAGGCAGCAGCGATGCAGTCCATTTGATTGACTAAAATCAGAGACACTTCTAAAGGAACACAAGCGAGCCGTCAACGAGTTCGCCTTGTCGTCGTTTCTTCCCTATTTCTTCACAAGTGGATCGCAGGACGGACATCAACGTATATGGGCTCACCCATCAGAAATGATGTTTTGAAATGCAAGTCATCACCACACACCACATCACAGGATCTTCGCACACCACCATCATCCACCATGAACGTTTGTCACGCTACTCCAATTCGAACCTTGGTGATGTGACGATGCAGAGACTTGTGTTCAGTATTACGTGCTTGGTACTGAATCGAATGTGCCTAGGGTAGACGTTTGTGAAATATACGGAAAGGTAAGCCGCATTTCTCCTGATTTTCGCGATCTTGATTAGGAACCATTATCCACATCCACAGAGCGGGTCAGGAAGGCCAAAGTAGCACAGCAAGAGTCTGGAAAGGTATGGCTGGACTCCTAGGTGTCAAACGAAGACAGTCATCCTATAAGACGAAGAGGCTCCTTTCACACATCTAAGACAGAGCAACGAAGAAAATATTGCTGTGGGGAGCCTCCCTTGACACTGACGGGGTTTATGTCCCTTGCTGTACCATACACTGGCGGCGGCGCGATGGATGACTCGGACAGCGAGAGTGAAAGGGAAAACGACGACGAAGATGGCGTCAATGGTAGTGCGAGTGTAGGAAAGGCCATCCTAGTAGGCGACGGACGGGGACGCATCAAATTAGAAGAAACGCGTAGATTATCATCATTATTCATGGATTCCCCACTTGCTAGAGCCGCACATACTCCTTCACCACCCGTTCCCGCTCTTCAACATCCTTGACAAACCTGCACCCATCATCGAGCTTCTCACCTTCGCCTCGCACAACGTCATGCACTGGGCGTATCCCTAACCCAACCGGCCGCTCCCGTTCGCACTTCAGATTGGCGATCCGCAAGGGTCAACCAAACCCCAGTCCGCTGTCTAAAGACATCGTGCAGCCTCGCGAAGGATCACCTGACAGTCATCTCCCGAGCGAGGTGCGTAGCCATGGGGAACACGACGACGAAGACGAACACGGAGATAGTAATGCACATTCGGGCTCTGACTCGGAGTCAGGTTTTCGCGACACACTCTCCTTCTTGGTCTGCCAGCGAATGTTGCACAAGTGCCATGAAATCATCTTCGGCGACCTGCCGCCCCGCACAGGTCTCTCAAGGTGCATTCGATATCCCGCTTTCTGCGCAATAAGGTCAAGGCCCGGCTGGAGCCCATGCTGGTCGGTAAGGCTGTGTGCTGGCTGGCGTCCCCGGCGTGCCCCGTTTGGCCGAGTCCACTGGAAAGGTTGCGGTGAGCAAGGGCGGTGGGAGTACGGGTCGGCGCGGCCGCAGGGTATCAATCTCACGGGAGAAGACACTGCGCCCCACGCCCAGGAGTCCCAACCGGCCAGTGTCGTGGATTACGTTAGCGACGATGACTGTGAAGATGGTTCTTCTCCCGACGGGTTCGCCGGTGTGGGCAGACAGCCCTCTAATAATTCTTCAAGATCACTCGTCGCGGATAAAGCATGCAGACGGCGCGCTCAGCCCCGGACTGCCGCTCAGACAACGCCGGCATTCCTGATGCACGCCGGAATGATCACCGACCGTCTGAGGACCCTCTGGGTCAGCTGGACGACCCCTTTATCATATTGTAGAAGAACGCCGTGCGGATTCTGCTTCGTAGAGCATTATACACATGCCCACTTGCACGCATGCGATATATCAGCGGCACGAAGCTTAATGAACGTATAATAGACCTAGGCTATAAAGAGGATAGAAAGTATGGCAGAGGAAAAAGCGGTGGTCAGGCCAGAGACGAGCATCGACAAGATTACGATGCCGGACGTGGTGGGGTGCGCAAGCACAAAAGATTGAGATTGAGAGACGGCGAGAAGTCGAGGACCGGTATCAGGATGCTACGAATGGTCCGAATGCTGTGGCTGGTGGTGGTGGTGATTGGAAAGAACTTGATGGCACAGGTAATCCTTTGAAGTGTGAGAGATCACCTGAAGATAAAGCTGAATCTCTGAGGCCGGTAAGTACCTCATGTCTACTTAATCAAGACAACATTCTTATTCTGGCACAATAGACCGCTCGTTCTCGTAAAGACCGAGATCAAGACACTGATAGTTAGCATGGTTCTCATTATTCTGTATCTACCTATATAACCACCCGAGCGTGTACTCTATAAGTCCTTCCTCCTCTTGGTTTGAAATCTGTCAACGAACAAGCCGATGTGCTTCCGCGGACTCCAGTCGCACGTAGTGTCTTGATGGTGAACTTTGCGTTCGGCCATCACTGAATTGTTCGTCAAGAGGTCCCTGCGAAGATAGACGAAGGCTAGATAACTCACGGTTCGACCAAGACAACATTCCCTTTCGCGGCTTCACCATTGTGATAGATATTCTCTCCTTACCAGCACTTATAGCAAAATTTATTATAAGCGCCCATCCAGCTTCACACAACCTCCATCCGATGGCTTCTCGCGACGATCGACGACGGCGGGAACGTAGTTGGAAAAGGATTATGGTAGAAATAGGAATAGGGACAGGGAAAGGGATAGAGAGAGAGACCGAGATAGACCCAAGAACGGATGACTATCACGGTCGGCGAGACAGCAGGAGTCGTTCAAGAGGTGCGCGACGAGACGGCGACAGGACGAGAGACAGGCATGGTAAGTGTTTTGCGTGTCTTTTGGTCTCAGAGGACCACCAAGCCTATGTAAAGATAGACGTTATGACAGAGGTGCCGACGATAGGAGGGCACGCGACAATACGGATGACAGAAGGCGGGACCACAGACGGCACGAGCCCCACGACAGGGATAAACGACGCCATTTTGCCAAAAGCCACAGCGAAAAAGACTCTGATCGCGTTGACGAGAGACGCCTGAGGTATCCAGACATCGATAAAGCCAGGAGTGACGAGCGCGAAGCTGCAACGAAGGCAGGTAAGGAGGACCAGATGCCATGTATATTCGCGACATCATGCATTCCTCGGTAGGTTCTGTCTCTGCGTCGAGACCTCAGCTGCCAAAGCCGAATATGGATGAGGGATTCCAAAATATGGAGCCAGAGCCCGGCGAGGACCCTGAATACATGGCAGCGGAGGGCGAAGAGGAGGATAGGATGGCTGCCATGGGTTTCGGTGGTTTCGGTGCCACAAAGGTGAAATTCCTAGTTGGGGGAGTGATGTGATACCTAATTCGAATGTTCAGGGTAAGCCGGTCATAGGGAATCAGGAAGGAGGGGTAGAGATTAAGAACCAGCGGACATGGCGGCAATATATGACTCGGTACGCATAAAGACAAGGTATATCGAAATGCTGATCCCAGAACTTTTATTCTTTCAGCCGTGGAGGGTTCAATCGGTGTGCCGTACCTACTAATCCACCGTCATCCATCCAACGTTTTACTACAGACCCCTGGACAAAATCAAATGAACATGGAGTCTGTTGTCATTCCTTTATGTGTTTGATGTTAGATAGATGGAGCGAGAATGTATATCATTCGTCCATGAAATGTTGCAATATGTATTGGATAAGACATGAGCAACCGTCGATGAAAGATGTTCGTCTGCATACAGCAGCACCTCAACTCCTCGCCGTTTCCTGAAATCAGAATCCATGCAACTTGATCGTGCTCTTAGGGATTCCATCCTCCGTGAGGAAAGTGGATATCTTGAGTCTCTGATCCCCCTGAAGTTGGATGACTTGGCCGAGTTCTTCGTCGTCGACAAGAGTCCCATTGCAGGCAAATTGCTGATAGCAAAAGATGGGTCTTTTAACATGGGTGGTATAGGGTTAATTAATACCTTCTTAAATGCTCTAAGGAGCATTTTAGGGTCATACTCTGAGCAATTCTTGTCATTGTGGGTTGATGGACCGATGAGAGAAAATGCCACACATCTTTGGGAAAGCCTTGCAACGTCGTCAACGTCTTTCGGCCGTTCCTCTGTTGAATACGAATATGAGTGTAATTCTGCTTGGACCCGACGTCATTTGACTCTAGGGGTCGCCTTCATGCGCGAACGGGTCTTGATTAAGGGGAGGCGATGGGTCAACATGGTTGATATATGGAAAAATTAGGCAGCTGCAACTAACCATAAGAGTTGAGGTTATGCACGCTCGTGCGATGGGGTGTAGTGAAATGCAAGGTTCATGACCATACAACGTCTGAAAACACGTGGAAAGATTTTGTCAGGTTGCTTTATGAATTTGGCGCACCTGATCACACCGCACAGGTGTATGCTGGGGCATCCAACCCATTGCTTCGACCTGCAAGCGCTGATCCTGAGATTCATGGACCAGACGGGCTAAGCGGTGTGGAAGTCCTGCCAAGCTATAGCCACCCGAAGGTGAATGCTCGGATAAAAGAGAACGGTAATATGCCAGCGAAAGAGGCAATGGCTGCTGCTCTGCGTCAGACATGGAATGATGGGCAGGGTGACGTTAGTACCCACGGGCCCTCAAACAAATCTTGCTGTCTTCCTCAGTGTATATCCGGACTTGAGACCCGCCATTGAGGAAATTGTTTGTATGGCAGGTGCTGTAGGCATTGGCAACAGAAGTAAAGACGTTTTGAATATCTCAGCGTAAAACGTTCGCTGAGAGATTCAAACTATACTACCCGGATATAATAGTATATTTGAGAGGAGATTGAACATTTATGACCCTTATTGCGTTTCTCGAGACATTCTGTCTCACCTTTTTGAAACAAGCGCTTACTTCTACGATACTCGCTATACCTAATGAGAAGTCCTGTCGCAGGTATGCGTGATTTGTAGTGTCGATCATGCTTTGTATAGGCTGACTGGACAATTATCAAGAATATAATATTCTTTGTGGTCGTAAGCCTTTTGATTAATGTATTGCACTATGACTGATTGAATAAATACCTGAAGAATCTCAGATTGTGTTGGATTTTCCGGTCGGAAAAGTTATGATACCAATCGACGTTACTCGCAAGGTTATTTTTTGGAAGGCTACACATGTTCGGCTGCCATCTTCCAATCAGAATATTGTGGACTATATGCACTTCCAAAACCTGCGGCCCCCCTTAGGCACACACTATATACGCTGATTAGGTTCTTTGCAGAAAACTTTAAATCAACATTTGGGTTCCATGAGGGACCCCCCTTCATGATGCTCTAACTGTAGCCTACATCTCTCACCCCGAGCGCTTCCAAAACAAACGGTACAGAGTTGATGTTGAACTTACAGGGAAGGATTCAGTGGGGCCTACCGTCGTCGATGTGTGGAATTCTAAAAGTTGTGATGATCCATGGGGCCATCATGGAAAGAATTGCATGGTCACTGACAGTGCGTCATCATGTGTACGAAGCACTTCAAGGAATAAAGAGAACACTTCCCACTTAAAAATCATTCTTCCCCCTTCCATAATGGATGTAACATCACTCGACCATTTGGGAATCGAGCAGGTCAGATCCTCAAGGGTTCCTGGTCACGTGAATAAGTCCCACACCGATAAGATGGCTTCATCCCTCATGATGCCTGATCTGGAAATTTATCACTTGGTAGGTCTCATGGTTCTGCAAATTCTTACTTGAGAATATGATTAGATGTGATAGGATAAGTCCATTGAATACCAGCCAATAGTTCGTTTATCTTTTCTTTTGAGTAACAGCACCAAGGTGGCTTGAAACTTGAGCATGCGAAATACGATTTTAGACTCAATATTTCATAAATCGACAACGGACATAAACTTGAAGTAATTATTCCAGCCTATAGTCATGACCTATATTATAATAGAGCCACATTTGCTGTCCTCGGTTGGCTTCTGATCAAAGATTGAGAGACAGATCTATGCGAGGTGTGACCATTCTTGTGCCTGACATCTCTCCTTAAATTGTGGCAATAGGATGACTCTAGCAAGTGGGACAAATGCAGCTTTTGAACGGAAACAAGGTAGTCGCACTTGCTCGTGTGATATATCGATCACTAAGCCTCACAATACGACTCTATCCTTGAACATATAGCCATCCCCGATGCTGTCAAGTACATTTCTGTAATGCCTCGTTTAATCTAAGTGTCCAAATTCTATGCAGACCAGAATGGCCCTTGCTATGAGATATATTCAAATTCAAGGTCCATAATGTCAGTCTATTCTATTTCTTTCCGACAGTCTTCATCCACTCATGCTGAATTTATGGTAGAACATTCGCCAATATCTATCTGGACAATCAGGAGATGCAAGTGATATGGAAGTGGACAAAATGCCCGAGTTAAATCATCGATTATCTCCCATACCCTTCCCTTCTTCCTCTCTGTTAGCACTAGGCTCCTCGCGTTTTAATTCAGGACTCCATGGTCATGTAATTCCATCGTTTCAGAAGCGTTAGCCGAATAAAAATGCCTCAACGCGGGATTTCAACAATTTTATAGATGTAAAAGAAGCCTATGGGTTTTTAAATTGAGATTTTCAAACAACTAGACGATTTTTAAGAGTATGTTTATGATTTTAATTATCTTATGGGTGGTGTTGATGGACCTGAAATAGCGGTCTGCCCTTCACCATTCAACGGCTTTGTGAGTTGTGCGTGCTGCCACGAAAACACTATAAGACAGTGGGGAAATACCTTTGTGCACTGGAGCGGACCATTCTGGTGACATCTACGAAAGATGTGTACCCCTCTCAAGATCTGAGCAGCAAGTCTGTGGTGCCTGCTGGATATACTGACAATGTATGCTTACGACTAGCCATGACGCCAGTGTTCAGTCCTATAGCATTTTTACATGTAGATGCAAGGCCTTGACCGCCCATCGCCATTCAAGCTCACAGCAACCAAACGCCCAGAAAAAAATGTAGAAATCACTGAACAGCAGGGAAGGGTCTGGGTCTTGTTGACGAGCTGGACGATCCCAAACCAGGTCATCTCGGCGACCATCCTACCACTCTAACAGCAACAACGAGATCAACTCTGGAGAAGATATTTGTTAAATCAAGCGGTACGGAATATGATGAGATGTCGCGGGAGACGGCGGAAAGTGAAAATTCAAAGCAGGCGGAGGATGCTGAAGTAGAGGGGATGGTCTTGGACAACAACAGCACAGCAGAAGATGAAGACAAATAAAATAGGGTATTATGAGAAACCAATGACAGTCCCACTAATGCTAGCTATTAATTTAAATTTTGTGATATAGCCTAGAATATTATTACATAATGTCCATGTTTAGACATGCTAATAGTTTAGTCAGACCTGCTCATTGAAAAGGTTTTGTTGCTGATAATTATAATGCAATATCTGCTACATTAACTGGCCAAATCACATGATTTATTGATTGTATTTAACATGGTCATGTGACTTGTTGATTGATAGTCAACTTTGATATTCCTACCTCTCTACATTACCAGCAATCCATCACTTCTGATTAGCAACAATACATTATCTCCCAGCTTGAAGCTGGCCATTCCATTCCATCTATTGGCTCAATTGCTGGTATTAGTATGGAGGATAGTCACAATTCATTGAATATACAAACTATTATGGAAAAGTTCTCATATTCTTAAGTGAGACTATTTCCTTTGGCTATGACTATATGTTTTAGGGGTTTATTATTTCATTACCCCAAAATTTCATTTTTAAAACTTGTATACTCTTTTAAAATATGCACAAATATTATGGTTATATAGGATTATCTGGGTTGTTAACTAATCTTTGGGGTAAAATGCATTCTCTAGTATCTCTGTGACTTTTTAAATATGCACAAATATCATCGTTAAACAAGATTATCTGGGTTATGACTTAATCTTTGGGATGAGATGTATTCTCTAGTATCTCTGTGACTTTTAAAAATATCCACAAACATCATGGTTAAACAAAATTATTTGGGTTATGTCTTAATCTTTGGGATAAGATGCATTCTCTTGTATACATGTGAACTGTCAAATATAGTTCATACAATTTAAATTTATTTGGTTTAGAAAGTTAACCAGAACTATCTGGCCAACCAATCCATGTTGTGGAATTTATTCCCAAAAGGATAATCTATATATGTTTGTTTGACTAACTTTTGTCAGATACAAGATACATATCAATATTTCCTTATTCTCCAAAGTATCACCTGATGGACTGAAATTGATTAAATATTAATTCTACAACAAATAATATAAATATATATACTTTAGAGGACAAATAACTTTTAAAGTTTTGGTGTTATCCTCCTATTAGTACTACTGTATGTCCAGACTTCACTCTAAATATCTACCTTCCTACCCTCTCAAAATCAACTGGAGGTCATCACAAGAAGCTCTCTGCTACCAACTTCCATTTTGCAGGCCACCTGATCTATTAAGGGTTAGGGTTAGGGTCACAATTTACCATATGTATATCACAACCACTTCCCCCCTGCATTTAGTATCTAAATTTGTATGTTAAGCAACCAGAGGACCAGATACAGTTCTCCCAATCAATATCTTCCTGGAGTCCTTCTGCCTTGTTAGGTCGTTATATAGAGTCATATTAAGACTTAAGAAGCTCTGCCCTAGCTTCTTGAGTTTTTACTTTATTGAACTACACATTTAAAAGCCTCCATATAGTGGCGATTGACAGATTTTACATATGTGAGGTTTAGAGAATCATCTGCCCCAAGACCCAGGGAATGGGGGCATGACCTATTTATTTGCAAGCCTCAGAGATATTGGTATACATGATTACATTATATTCATGGTTATTAGAAGCCTTGTCTGGATTTTTAAATATGATTTGACTGTATAAGCACATCCCAGTGTTTCCAACACTCTGACTGGGTGTCCTCATCGAGGCCATCTAAAGAGTTGTGATTGGTGAGTCAGTCGGAAGGGCTTAACGATGATGGGTAAAGCACCTAGATCAATGATACAAGAATAGCGTCTATGCAGAAATTCAAAGTTGTAGGCTGTCTTTAGAGTCCAAGATGTTCCCCCACAGATGCGTTTGATGTTCACGTTTTGTCCAGGAGTCTCGTATTATCGCATGAAGTCTTTGACTTGTGATGAGACGAACTAACCATGAAAGTGCGCTACGATGTAAAAGACACATGGCTATGACGGCGCCTTACGTGACTAATACAAATTCGGTTAGGCGTTCGGATTCATAATGGAGACGGCGGATTGAGACGGAGACTGGCAATGAGGTGAGTGATGAAATTAAGGAGAAAGATGGGGAGAAGAATGAATATTCTCGCATAGATATTGTATAGGAATACAATTCGAATCGGAATAAATTGATGTACACAACATTCTGTCGTCCGTTAGATGTGTGAATGTGTTACTTGTCTCGACTGAGAGGAAGGTTGGGTAATTGTCACGGGATCGATTAAAGTGAGGAGATGGCGGGAAAACGGCCATGTCCAAGGGCCCGTCACAACTTGGCTAACACCCGGCATTGCGGCCTGAGAACCGTGGCTATGGCCTTGGACCAACGGATTAAAGAGCCTGAGACTGACGAGCGAGAGACATTTCAAACGCCGTACACCAATACACAGATCCTAGGATATCATAAGTTGAAGGTTAGCACCCACCCAACAACCACCCAACAACCACGTACTACTGTTCCTCGCCGCAGGTCGATCGTCGTCGTCGTCGTCGTCGTCGTCCATATATCCCTCCCCCTCTGACTCTGACTGATTCCCGGAACAGAATCAGTAGAAGCCCTCCTCATCCCCTCTCTCGCCTCTCTCCACGGGGCAGTGCCTATCCTCCTTACCCTCGAAACTGCCAACCCTGGTCCACCACCGCCGAATACCCTCCCGCTGGATCTGCGCTGCGAGGGAAATAAATCTACTATACCAGACGCGGATGCGTCAGCGCCTGCTTGTAAATCACTGACGATACCAGTCGTAAGGAAGAGTGGCTCGAATCGTCAATATGATTAACATATATCGTCCGCATACCTATAGTTGTAGAAATTTGTCTCGTCAGGGGAGGACAGGGATGTTTTCGGATTTGATATAGATGGGGGTAGCGCTAGATTGATGATCGCAGTTACTCGGACTATCTGATTTGTTGCAAAGACCAAAGTTGGCCAAGATGTCATCACAAGAATCAGGGAAAGGAGCTGGGTGCTTGAGCTTGAAGAAAATCAGTCCGTTGTCGTCGCTAGAAATGATTAGACAGAAAAGCATCGTGACAATTGGGTGGAAATACCGGCTGAAGCGAGATCACGTGTGACGCACAAACTCAGAACCTGGGGTTCTCCCGTCGGAAAGTGTTCTCGGCTGTCCGCCTGCCCATGTCCCAGACTCGGATAGTCTCGTCCTCACCACAGGCAATGTTAATCACTGCTTTGGGTGAAAAAGACCTCCCGAAACACAATAAAGCCTGTCACGGCATGTATCGACTTCTCATACTGCAACTTTGATACTCGAGAGCTTGATTTGAACAGCTTCAACGATGAGGTTAATGTTGGGAACCTGGGTGGAAGATGTTCAGTTGACACCACGATCATGGCCTTCCAGGACATGCAATCATTTGACAGTTTCTCAAAGGTGATTACAAGATTATATTCCTGGTTCGGTGGAGACAATGAGCTCCTTCGAGTGAAATTACTGATTCGGACCAACATAATTTGTCCAGTTTCCTGGATGAGGCATGTGAGACATGCGCCGAGACATACCCCCTACGGCTTCCCTTTATGTTTCCTTTTTGTTTTCATTTTTCTTTGTTCTTCGTTTGTTCCTTATAGTCCCAAGAAAACTTCCATTATGTGCTCTTAACCTCATCCTTTTGCTCATCTCCCATACGTACTTCTAATTTGACCTTTCGATATGTAGCTACATGCCTTTCTTCTCTGATCTCGCATATTTCTCATAACCTCTTGCTATTCCCCTAAGATTTAGAATTGGATCACAAAAATATTAATCATGCTTTACACCCCGGCTATTGGGGCCACTTCTGTTCTCCAAATGGACGATGTGATGTGATGGCGAGGGTGGATTACCGTTAGTGGAGTGAGAAGGAGGGAGAACCACGTGGCGTCCGAGTTCGTAGTCCTTGTCTCACTGTCATAGTTACTCATTCATCTCAACGAATTTTAACTCGACCTATGATCCGATGGGCGATTAGCTGGTTTAAAATCACACTCAGCCTCTACAAATGATCCTTTGAGCTTCTGGATCGAGGGTCTTTTCCGGTGAGTGTAATCACATATTGTCAATAGATGATACGTCAATGAACACACTGGGAAAGAGAGACACATGTTTCCTAAACCCTAAAATCGAAGATGGTACTATCCAACTTATATATTGATCGACTAAACAAATGATCGTGGATATATTGATGAAACCACTCACCTCACCCATTCACTATCATCACACTGGACATTTAGGGCATACTTCTTCAAAACTTGAGAAGGAGTATTAAGTATAATGAGTATCGTAGAAGTAAGCGCTCATATGAAAAAGGTGAGACAGGATGTCTTGAAAAGATGCAATAAGGATCAAAAGTTCAATCTCCTCTCGAATGTACTATTGTGTGTGTGTGGTACAATTGGTAAATCTCTCAGAAAATGTTTAACCACTGAGAGTAAGTGATCTGTTGATTGCTTCATTACGAAGTACAACATATTATATGTATTTAGTACTTAAAACATCTTTAGCAGTGTGCAGTGACATCCCCGATTTAAATATGGGGAGGAAATCATCTAAGTAGTGGCAAAGAGCAACTGCAATGTGATGCACAATAATCCAGTGCAAAGTTTCAGCGAATCGGTTACAAATATAGGGTGTGAAATGCAAGCCAAACATTAATAGTATCATGTGATAGAAATTAGAAGCCACGTGGAGACCTACATTTGCCGAAGGGGACGTCCTTGTATTCTCCATTGTATGATCTTCACTTTACATGGGGACAATATCAGAAATCGTTAACCACTACGAATTACCTCCCACTCCAAAATCGACAGTCATCTCAAGAAAAATGAATGGAACTCACAACGAAACTTGAACTGACGACTCTCCATGGATAGAGTAGCGAGACATTCGCGTCTCGTGTTCTCCCCCCAGTGTCAAGCCATGGTAGAGGCAATCGGTCGTATGGCATATGACCCGGCCCTCGCAGCCGACGTAGCGGAAAGACTGCCGCACCGATCACAAATGAAAGGAAGTGGTCTGAATTCGTTGGAAAACTTCGGCCCGTCGCAGGTGCTACGTGTAACGGCCGATTTTCGTCACAATGTCACCCTACCTTCATTGCGTGGATGTTCGACAATATGCCGTCTTGTGTAATATACATAGCAAGTGGGAAATATACCGAGTCTTTTCACGCGTAGATTATAAGTAATTGGTTCTAACAGCGTCCACTCAGGGTGTCAGGATAATTTTCCGGCAGATATTCCTTTCTGTAACCTGCACCACTACGCCATCCTTTCGTCCATAAAAACCCGGAAAGGACAACGATATACCAACCTAAGTGGGACACCAAAGAAAAGGAATTTGACCATCCAAATTGGTCAATGAATGATACAAGAATGTTAGCACGGCCTGATCCACTTCAGGTTATAGGAAAGAGCGGCAGCGATGCAATATATTTGTTTTCTTGCCAAACGTCACCCACGACCTGGAGAGAAGTCTAGGAACTTGGCTAACAAATAGGACCTAAAACTAGGATGCCGGGTGCAACTTGGACACACTATGTATCTCAATGTTGGAGATACTACTTTTCAATAAAAATGCTCCCTTCTCCCTTCTAACCAGAGCCTCATACTGGCTTTTCGGATTGAGAGCCGTATGGTGTTTCCCATCTAACCAGAGGATCATATTGGGTCCTCACATCGGCAGACCAGAGCCTCATCAGGTCCTCAGCTCGATATTCCCATATTGGCGAGCTCACACGGGATGGCTACTAGGTAAGTATACACATGTCTATATAACACTTGCTCTCGCCATTTTTCTTTGCCATTGGATATGGAATCGGTGTATAGGCTAGAAGGTCGTATTCAAGGAGAGAAGTTTGAAATATTAGAAGGAAATGCCATCTATGCCCGAAACCATTACATACAGACAAGGGAAAGCTATTTAAACATAAACGAATTGGGCTAAACAAGTCAAGCCTCATCCACCATCCAGCCACTTACTTCATTTGTTCCTTCCTGCGGAGGTAAGCAATGTACTGTTTCTGTAAAATCGCCAGAAATCAAAAAAATAATAATGATAGGAATGAGGTAGAATTGAAGCTACACAGACATATATTGTTATGGAATTAAGTGAACACGGCTATTGCTATCCGCGACAATGCACAATGAATCCTCAAATGGTGGAGTTGTGCTGATACCCCGGATTCCATTGTCCGCAGAACGAATCGGACCCGGTTTCCGCTCCCAAACATCAGCCTCCCCACCCATCACGAGATAGATAACACATGTGATTGTCCAATCAACCTTCCTACCATTGCCTGAATATGCAAGTTCATGGCTAGTTCATACTTCTCAAAAATATTTCACACGTTTGGAAAAAGAAATATAAGTAGGAAAGAGTCCGTGATTTAATGGGATAAACAATTGCCTCAGGCGGGAATCGAACCAGCAACCTTAAGGCTCTTACCCGGTCAGAGGGAGTGTAAGAGTCTTATGCTTTACCAACTGAGCCACCAAGCCATGAGTTATTGCATCCACATTGTAATATATATTGAACCGTGACACCACCATTGTTATGTTCTGCCTTTGCCTCTGTTATCTATCCCCCATTATAGACTTATTTGTCGGACTACACCTTCCATTTGTTGTAGTAATATTTACAGTGCCAAAGGATAAAGTCACCAGGCTAAGTTAATATATCTTGGGATGCAAAGTTTGAGCTTCTATATGGTTCTGCATATGCATATATCATGTGCTTGGAAAAAGATATATTTATATAGGAAGGAGCCCGTGATCTAACGGGATGAAAATATTGTTTCAGATGGAAATTGTACTTGTAATCTTAAGATTTTTATTTTTCGTCCCGACAGTTTCTCATGTTCTGCACATCTCACAAGTGTTTCTCAGTCCCTCCTATGCCTGATCCCCACTCCGTTCACTGGAACAGTACTCTCATTCAGCTCATATTGCACCTCAGTGTTGGAAGAATGTGGATACGTTGGAAACACCGTAGACGAATACGCCTCCTAGCAAGGAAAATCTCACTGAAAACCGCGGTCGTAGCCTAGTGCACGTGCTCAACAAAATTGGCAGGTATGTATGTCTCTGCGCTCAGATTCAATTGGGACATAATAGCCCGATACGAAGGCACTGTTTAGACACCTCTAACACAGAGAAAAGAGGAAACTACCTCTGTGGGGACCCTCCATCTCCTTGACAATGACGCCAGCCACGGCCATCTGCAATCTGCCCTCCAGTCGAACCCACATGCTAGCCATCGTTCTGCCCATGTCCAACTATCCGCCCATTCCGACTCTTCATCGACACATCTGACCCCCTCACCCTCTTCTCGGGCTACCCCAATCCCTCTTCCATCTGGGCCACAAACATCGCCCGAGTCCATTTATGACGCGTCTATCTCCAGCACGGGTGTATCAGGCAAGGGTCCCGGACCATATTCAGGCACATGACGGTTTTTTTTTTTTTACGTCGACCATGACTTTGTCATTGAACTTGATGCAAACATGTAGCGAGAGACTCCTCCATTATCTCACCGCGACCATTGATGGCTGTCAACAATCGCTCGGCCGCTGCGAGACCCGACTTCAGGCACGCTGGATGACTCGGATAGAGAGAGTGGAAGAGATAGCGACGACGATCACGTCTATGGTAGTGAGAGTGTCAAAATGGCCATTCTAGTAGGCGAAGGACGGGGACGTATCCAATTCCAAGAAACGCATACAATTTCATCGTCATTCATGGAGTCCTCTCTTGCTAAAAGTCGCAGATCACCCTTCAACACGGATACCCGCTCTACATAATTCTTTAAAAGCCTGCACACATCATCCATCTTCTCACCCGCGCCTCGTACCGCGTACACCCGGCGTATCCCTGGCCCAACCAGCCGCTCCCGTTCTCACTTCAGCCCTGAAATCCACAAGTGCCAACGAAGCCCCAGTCCGCGCTCTCGAAAAGCATTGTGCAGCTTCGGGAAGGATCACCCGATACACATCTCGGGAGCGACGAGCATAGCAATGGGGACCACGATGACGAAGACGAACATGGAGATCGTAATGCGCATTAGAACTCTTCGACGAGGCCCCCATCTCCAAAAATCGTGATGGTATCAGGCTTGGGCCTCTCAAACATGAGCCAATGGCTGTTGGGGAGCGGGAGGTCATAAACGTTAGAAGAAGAGTTCCGGAAGAAGACGTCATGTGGACATACTTGGTGTGGGATGCGTTGAAAGAGACGGTAGCGGAATTTTCCGAGATGGTGAGTCTTTGGATGTATCTTGAATTTGTGCGAGTCATGATGATGCTTATGTTGATTTTCTTAGGGGGATGTCCAAATGTTTCCCTTACTTGCTATTGTGGCACCTAACGCACTGGGGGATTGGACCTATACTACAATTCAATTCTTAGTAATCTTCCGCCCTATGAATGATCTCCCAGCTTCAGCTTCACGAACGTGCTGCTCGTGTGCCGAAATATTCCCTCACGAGCTGGTTCGAGATACAACGGCGTCACAATTGTCAGATCCTTTGGCCTTGAATATTTGGGTATCATTCAAATTTTCACACAATCGTGGTAAAACGAGGGAACTAACCGAGGAATATATCTTAATACGTTACAGAGGTACAAACCAATCACCAAAGGCCCTGAAAATGAATGGAGATACATACCCTTTAATTGGTTATGCACCTTCAGCCGACCCACCTGAACATCGCTCATCGCAGCCCAACGCCAATGCCCTCAGCGTGCCGCACAGGCATGTCCCAGAACTCTCACCCGAACGCACGGCCTTGCACGCTCTTCCTCCAGGAACCGAGTCAGACCGTGTGTCATCATCCACACTCGCGTCTTCACACAGTGTATCTCTGTAAGGAACACTATAGTACGTTGTCGTATCTGTGAATATGCCTTGGCTGGGCTGCTGTTGCCATGCGTGGAAATAGCTGTTGTAGGAATTTCAGCGAGAGGACGTGTGAGATAAAAATGCGATAGCAGGCTTGGTGACCTCCGTGGCCGCATGTATCACGGTGGACAAGAATTTTACGGACAGACAGGTGATCCCTTGCACAGAGAGTAGGAGGGATTTACACTTTTCACAAATGGGAGCCGTCCCGGGAGTTGGGATTCTGATGGCAGCGTTACACTGGGGAACATAGTAGTTTTTGCCTTGAATCCAGTGTTACGTGGATGTAAGGATGGATTGGACGGATATATATGGATTCTTACCTGGGTTGTATCACCAACCAGCTCTTAAGGAGCATATTTCCGCACATGACCCAGAAGTGCGTGAAGGTGAAGCCTGAAAAACATTTCTAGCGCAAATAACTACTAAGACTTTTGATACATTATCGTAGGCTCTAGTAGCCCACCAACATATGCACCAACAAATCTCGTTCCACGTATTGGTCCAGTCCCCAGTTTTTTACGTGACACAATAGCAAGTAAGGCAGATGTCCCCTTCAGAAACTCAACGTAAGCATCAGGACTCGGACAAATTCAGGACACTTCCAAATACTCAGCATCTCCGCAAAATCCGCTACCGTCTCTTTCAACGCATCCCAGACCACGTCTGTTCCACATGACGTCTCCTTCAGGAACTTCTCTCCTACCATTTATGACCGTCAGCTCCCCAACGGCCACAGGCCCCATGTTGAGAGGCCCAAGCCTGATACCATCCCGCTTAGCCCCCCCCCCCAATCCTATGAGGCTTTTGGATGTTGTGGAGCATCTGGGTGGTGGAGACTGTTTCACCGTCGAAGAGCTCTGTACGCCGGCCACAGCAGTGAATGCTTCCGGAGTAGATCGAGTGACGGGGGGCGGTCGGTAACTGTCCTGAAACTGCTCAAAGACTCGCGAGAACGAACAAGTGTTGCGGAAGGTGAACGTCCCTCACACTCCGAGCTTGATCCAGAATCCGACTCTGAGTCCAAGCCCGAATGCCCATTACTATCTCCATGTCCGTCTTTGTCGTGGTGATCCCCATGGCTACGCTCGTTGCACGAGAGATGGCTGTCGGGTGTTCCTTCGCGAAGCCTGATACACAGGCGCTAGAGATAGATGCGTCATACATGGATTCCAGCGATGTTTGTGGCTCAGATGGAAGACTGATTGGGTTGGTATGGGGAGAGGGTGAGGGAGTCGGATGTGGTGATAAACAGTAACAATGGGTGGGATAATTGGACACGGCCGGAACAAGGGTGAGAATGTGGGCTCGGGTGGAGGGTAGATTGCAGATGACTGTTCCTGCCGTCAGTGTCAAGAAGAGCGAGGGTCCCCACAGCGGTATTTTCATTTTTGCTCCGTCGTAGAGGTGTGAAACCAGCCTCTTCGTCTCATAGGATGACTGTCTTCGGTGTGACACCTAGGAGCCCAGCCATAACCCTCCAGACTCTTGCTGCGCTACTTTGGTCTTCCTCAGCCCCTCTGTGGATGGATAATGGTTCCTAATCAAAATCGCGAAAATCAGGAAAAATGCGGCTTACCTGTGCGTTAATTTCACACACGCTGAGAACGGTCCAAAGAAGTGCAGCAAGGTTGAGGATCCGTGAATGGGAGGAATCAATGTAGCAACGGTAAGCCACAGTGCCAGCAGTGTGATGTGGCCATGGGACTTTGAAGTTGGAATGTTAGCTGTTGATGTAAACCAGACAGGGGGCACCGGGGCCTTGAGTGTGCGGAGCAGGGGCTTAATTCTAATCATAGTAGGGATGAATTTCAGCGGACAGTCGGAGCCTGTCAAAGGCCGAATCAGCGAGTTCAGCGTCGGGTTGGAGGAGTAGTCGCTTGTCGCTATAGTAGAGATCAATTGCAGTGGTCAGTCGATGCTGTTAGGGGTCAAGTCAGTATGTCCAGCGGCGGGCGGGGTTGATGTTGAATTTAAGTCGGCAGTCTAAGACTGTCAAGGGACAAGTGTGTACTCTTCGGGATTTGCAACCCATTCAATGAGTTGCTTTGTTGAATCGACCTGAATTTCTGGCCGTCCAATTAAACTTCCGACAGGAGTTAGAGAGAGGTACCAAATATGACTTATCTTGTTGTGCATTGCAATGTGTCCTGCCATCAAGCTCCACACGTATAGTACATCTGTAATAGGTGAGTAAAAGTCAATCGACCCGGTAAATCAAACAATACTAACAGGTCAGGCATACAAACCACTAAGGTACGGGTACATGAGTATACATTTTGTCTAATAAGGATGAGAAGATGCTCCAAAGTCACTCGTGGAAGAAATAGCGTGAAGACGATTTGTCCGTCGAATCGGCTCTCGAGGCATTCATCGACGAAGGGGATTTAATATATTTTATGGACATGAATCGGTAGTCCGCTCGGTAAAGCTTGAGTAGTTCTATGGTGGAAGTCTTTAGAACAGAGTCACACCGTTACAACAATACTACTACATACCAGGAATAGAAAGAGTGAAGGCCTGCACATTACATTATCATGTCAGAAATATCTCTTAAAATAAAAGAAATGTGTAGTTAATCCATTGGGAGGTTCCACAGCCTTGAGGTGTATATATTTCCAGTACTGGCTTTGCTGCACGGTGACATACCAAATAGTCTCCGTAGCCTCCTCGCCACCATGAGTGATAATTCCGGAGGTGCTTCTCCTAATAAAACCTGGGTAACTGCTAGAGCAGTCGTGACATTGAAGATATCTTATAACCCCCCTCAGGCGAGTAGGAGCAGGAATGCCAATATGCTACTACTTCTAATGCAAGAGCTAATTTTCCTCCGGCAAGGCAGGATACCCATATGGGGTCGTATGTGCATAGCCCACAGGTGTCACAAAGCATTCACTCAGAATGTCCCCATCGGCAGCATCAAATCTTGCTGAAACTGTGGAAGTGTCAGTGATAGGAATGATTCCTGAAATGCGATCACATATTACAAGGTCTGGGGCAAACTCATACGCTATTGGGAGAAAAACCTCCTTAACAGCGCATAGATAGTCAGCATCGCCCGTGACTTTAGTTGGCCGAGGAACGTTGACGGAGGTAGGTAGGCGTCTGTCCGACTGCAGTTGACCAATCTTTAGGATACTACGCACGTGCCGAGACCTTTTCCTTCGTCACATCACTCCATGCTTCCATCCGGCCCATCAGGATAAATCTACCGGATTCGTATCGATGGAGATAAATGTATCGTACACTCTCATCAGTCCAGAACGCACGCTGTATACCGTGGCCTGGCCGGGTTTACTAACGAAAACATTCTACATGAAGCAAACTTATTCCGGAATATCCCGCGGGTTGAACTAACGCAAGTGACGTCGGCTTAATGTGGTTGCTGATGGCTGAATAAATACAGTAGCTTGCTCTGGGACGCGGAATCTAGAAGTGTCTTCAGTTGAGTCGCTGGGCCGTCAAAATGTGCAGTATAGAGTGAATGTATTAGATTGATGGCTAGCCCAGCAAGTCGTCTTTGGTGATGGGCTCTGGAGAGGCTTATTAAGTATTAATATTGATTGTTGAAAGACAAAATGGCGACAGGATCACATTGCGAGGCTTCTTCAAAGCACTAATTCAAACATTGACTAAGGTCATTTCAACGAAGCCACCCCCACATAATTCACAGCGCTTTAATAGTAGCCTGTATCAAGTCATCTAGGAAGGGGATTTGTACATGTTTCGCCATTTCAGTGAATAGGCCGGTATGATGAACATAAATTGTCCCCATACCTATAGTTGAACAAGTTTGTGCCTTCAGGAGGACAGGGATGTGTTCGGATTTGATGTACCTGGGGGTAGCGGTCAAGAGATTGTACTAGATTGATGATAACAGTTACTCGGACTATCTGATTTTTTGAAAAGACCAACGTTGACAAAGACGTTGTCACAAGAATAAAGGAAGGGTGCTTGAGCTTGAAGAGAATCATACTGTTGTCACCGCCTAGCAATGATCATACAGAAAAGCAGAGTGACAATTGGTAAATACCGGCTGAAAGAACATCACGTTTGACACAAAAAAATCAGAACCTGGGATGCTCCCGTCGTAAAATGTGCTCGGCTGTCCCCCTGCCCTCTCCCAGACTCGGATAGTCTCGTCCTCACCACGGACAATGTTAATAACTGCCTTGGGTGAAAAAGACCCCCAGAAACACAAAAAAACTTGTCACAGCATGCGTCGACTTTCCATACTGCAGAGTTTCTCGTATTCGAGAGGTTCACATGTACAGCCCCAACGATGAGGTTAATGTTGGGAACCTGGGTGGAAGATGTTCATTTGACACCACGATAATGGCCTTCAAGGGCATACAATACAGTTCACAGTGTCTCAAAGGTGATTGAACGACCAGATTCCTTATTTGGTGGAGACAATGAGATCCTTCGAGTGAAATTACTGATTTGGACCAACAAAATTTGTCCAGTTTCCTGGATGAGGCACGTGACACATGCGCCAAGACATATGGCAGAAAACTCCATTACGGCTTCCCTGTATTTTCTTCTTGTTTTTCATCTCGTCATTCTTTTTGGGCCGTTTTTTTTCCTTGCCTGGGCCCCCGGTGGAAGCGATTCCGATCACAAAAATATTAAGCACTCTTTACACCCCGGCTACTCGGGGCACTTATGTTCTCCGAATGGACGATGTGGTGTGATGGCGATGATGGATTACCGTTAGTGGAGCAAGACGGAGGGAGAACCATGTGGCGTCCGAGTTTGTAGGCCTTGTCTCACTGTCATACTGTAAGGTTCGGCTTTTAAGATAGCGTAATCCTTCGGTTTGAGCTTCTTACGAAGAGGAACTAACAGAGTAGGAATAGGCTCCAATTCGAAATAACTGCTGTAGCTAATGGGTGGCTTCCCTATTTATGCTAGCATTCGTAGACTAAACCCCCTACCGACAGATAATAGAAATGAAACAGTGTAATGATCGGAAAATTATCTACCCTCTCTTTACCCCCTGAGACAACGGCGGTAGACCGCTCCGTGCCAAGTCCGCCACCAGGTCCGCTCCCGTTACACATACCCCTTATTACTCATTCATCTCAACGAATTCCAACCCGGCTAAGGATCCGATGGGCGATTAGCTGGTTTAACGTCGTGCTCAGCCTCCACAAATCATCCTTTGAGCTTCTGGATCGAGGGTTTTTTTCGATGAGTGTAATCAAATATTCTCATAGATGATACATCAATGAACACACTGAGACACATATTCCTGGTACTCATCATGGTGTGGGTGACTGCAACTTCGCTTACAATACTACATTTGGACAATATCAGAAAATTGTTAATCACTTTTTCCAAAGTCTATAATCAGACATTCTCATCCAGTGATACGAATTACCTCCCACTCCAAGCTCAACAGTCTTCTCAGCAAACATGAACAACAAATTCTCAATGAACTCTGATGACTCCCCATGGACATCATAGTGGACATTCACATCTCCTGTTCTCCCCCAGTGTCAAGCTATAGTAGAGACAATCAGTCATATAGCATACATATGATGTGGCCCTGACAGCTGGCATTCTGGACAGCCTGCTGAATTGGATGCCCACACCATTATAAAAAAGGAATTGGAAATGTGTGTTGAGAATCACCCTATGTCAATAAGGCATCTCAAGATTCTGTGTATTAAGTGATGGAGATGGGTCAGTATATGAAGAGGCTTACATAGAGGTGATTCCTGAGATTGTTAGGGTAGATACACAGCATGTGATATGCAGATTATAGATGTTCACATGGATGTCATTCTTCAGACTCTTAGGGAGGATGGTCACACTTTATTAAATATACAAAAGTTTACTGAATAATCCTCATATTTTTTAAGTAAGACTATTCCTTCTGGCCATAACAACTTATTCTATAAGTTTATATTTAATTACCTGAAATTTCATCTTTAAAATATGTATGCCCCTTTAAAATATGTATGCCCCTTTAAAATATGCACAAATGACATAGTTACACAAAATTATTTGGGTTATGGCTTAATCTTTGGGTTATGATGTATTCTCTTGTATACAAGCAAACTTTCAAATGTATTTTCAACTTAGTTACATTACTAGTCCTTTGTGCTCCTCTTGGACCTCTGGTCTTCTCTCTCTCTGCTCTCTATCAATCTGGGGATCTGACAGTTTGACCACTGTTCGGATTCCCAATAGTTAAGTTCCTGCACTTTTGAAATTTAAGGACCACTGATGGTAAAATTTGCGAGGGTGCAGCACACAAGCTGAAGCCACATCCTTCCGCTCAGACTCCTTCAGACTTCCGACCTTGTGGCACACAACTTAACAGGGTGCATACTGTTAAGGACTGTGCAGGCTCATGGAGGGTTTCTGGAGAAACCCATGGATTATCCAGTAGGACTTGGCTTCAGCTTATAGGCTGCACCCTCACAAGATTGTGAATTTCAAATAGGTGGATGGTAATCCTGAGGAGTCTGGGAGTAGTCAATAGGTTGAGGGGTTGAACAGTCAATTGGTGATAGGTCGGGTGGTGAGTCGGAAAGCCTGTGGGCTCTATTGAGGTTGATAGTATGTGTTTCAAGGATGAGGAAAGGGCGGAATATACAAGCTAAGTTACTGGGGAGAATCTTAGTTGATTTTCTAACTTACAAAAACTCCATCTGATATCATCTTCCAGCAGGAATATGATCCAAAGTATACTAGCAAACTGGCCTCAAAAGTGGTTTGATGACCATGGCTACACTGTCATGAAATGGGAGAAGATACCAAAGGAGGTGTGGCAGAACTTGATAGAAAGTATGCCTAGAAGAGTAGAAACTGTAATTAAGGCCAAGGGAGAATATACCAAGTACTATTTTAGTATATAAGGTTTATAAAGTATAGGCAACAAAACTGTTCACATATCAAGGCTTCATTAATCCTATTATTACATGGCCATAAATGGCCATATGGGATTATGATTGTGTAATCAACATTTAGTGATGTTAGATTTTTTTTCATAATTTATTCAGAATTTCTAGAATTTATTTTGAGCCAGTGTTAAAGGGTCTTTTCAAAATGAAGAAACATGTGAACAATTTTGTTGCCTACTGTATATGGTAAGATAGGATTAGTCAACTTTAGTAACCATAGGATAGTTAAGATTGTTGAAATTTTGGCCATTCGGTAATAATCTCAACATGATGACACTTGTGGGTCCTAATTTTGCGATAACACTACATAGTTCTGTATAGTGGCTTAGTAATACTAACACTTTTTGTTCGCATCCACAGTGTACTGATGTATACCCCCCCCCTAATCCTCAACAAAGATGACTAAAAGGAGAACAGAATCGACCTTACAGTACAATTCCAAAGGACTGATTAAACAAAGTAAGAGTTAGAAGAGATATCCTCATGAGAAGTGTGACTGCATATAAGTGCTCATCAAGTTTATGTACCCACAGGCATACATAGATCTTCAAACTAATATAAACACCTAAAATAGAAGAATTAGATAGTTTAAAAAATAGTGAAAAATAACAAAAGATATGGAGAACATAATGTGGTAAGGTGGTTACATTCCCATGAGGAGGGTACCCTCACACTATGTGATATGCAGATTGTGGGGCTGAGTCAGGCTGAGGTTATCCTTGAGCTCCTTAGGGTAGACACACAAGATATGATATGCAGTATATTAGAGTGCTTTGCATATTCATAGGGTAGAGATCCAGTGCATGTATTCCACTTTGCCAGGTGTTCACACATATTTCTCAAGATTGTGAGGATGGATGTATAGTGCAAGCTATGCAGATAATAGGGGGGACTTGTGTTGAGGTTATTCCTGATATATTTAGAGTAGATACACTGCACATGATATTCAGACAATGAAGGTGCTCTATAGAGGTGATTTTTGAGATTCCTAGGGTATATAGGCACCTAGAATACATAGTGCATGTTATTCAGAAGGTGGATGTGTGTTACGACCTGTTCCTGGATGTTTCAATATCCGACTTCCGATCTCCGACTACGGAACATCATAGTTACTGTATCATCCGCATTCTTCTCTTGTTCTGCATTTGGTAATTTGTCCGTTGACAAGTATTCACTCGTTTGTTTGTTATATTCCCGTTTCGGAATATTGTCTCCCTAATATGTCTTATTGTATTTCCGTTTTAAGAACACTTCCGTTTCCGTCTTATTATGGTCTTAGTTTGTAGTACAATAATGAGTAGACTTGTATTAGTTTCTGCGAATTTGTACTTTACCTTAGATCTGATATCGACTTAGTTTCTTATTCCTCCTCCTGTCTTTCTGTACACTCGATATTCGGAACTCTTCGGAACTCTGAATGTCCGTATCTTCCATCGTAAGCCTTACTTCCGAAATTAAGGACTTTAAGCATTTGCGTAGAGGTGCAGCACATAAGCTGAAGCCGACGTCCTGACCCTATCCACTAGTTTCCGACTTCCCAGTGACTTTCCGATAGTTCTGGAATAAGTTCCCGACACGGCACTTAACAATGTGATCATACAGTATGCATGCTATTGAGAATGTGGCTGTGATCACACAGTGGTATATCTCATAGGCATTAAACAAGATCACAATGGCTATCAACTCTAGCATGTTTGATAAAGTTGGAAATAGCATCTAAAGACAAGGAGAAGACAGCATTCAGAACTCATCATTGTCTTTATCAACTCTTAAGAATGCAACCCAGCTGTGTTGCTAAGAGTCATGCAGAATGGTTTGGCATATTTCCTATGGATATTCACCTTGCTTTAGATTTATGACATAGATATCTTGTCGAAGAGTCCTTCAAGCAATAATAACATCAAATATAACCTTGTCCCCCCTTCAAAATGTCATTTTGTTTATCAGTTACTCAAGTTTTTAGGACAAAAGGTTTCAAGACTTATACTATCCACTTACAAAGGCAAGGTTGATGCAATCATGCAATTGGATGAGCCCAGACATTTTCATGACCTTGAGACATTCTGGGGAATAATAGTTTACTTCTCTACATGTATTCTATTCTATGAATGCATAGTAAACTGATTATTCTAATTACTCAAGAAATATATAACATGGACATAGGGAAATGCTTAGCAAAATGCCCTTGAATTAGCAAAGAAGGCACTCACCAATTCTCCAGTCAGGCCTAACCTAAACCCTAACTTATGATAAATTGAGGAAAGCTTATGATATAAATGGAGAAATTCCTCAAGTTGGTATTGCTATATGTATCTAAGGAAGAAGATACCTATTCAGCAATGGATCCTGGACCAAGGAGTTTGAAGAAACAAGTGTTCGTGTTGAGAGAGTCAATGTGTATTGGGCAATTTAGTTGTTTTGAATCCACACTTGCTAGTACTGTTCCAAGATATGAAGGGGCAAGGGCAGAGATTCTTGATGAGATATGAAGGACTATTCAAAATCCTGGAAAAAATCAGTCCAGTGGCATATTGACTTAGACTGTTAGCATTGTATGGGACTTACCCTGTTTTGAACATTGCAAATCTTGAACCTTACATTGAATCTCTCAAACAATTCGAATTACATCTCAAAGGGTTTCAATCAAGCTAACTTTGAGGAGGTCCCTGAATATGAAGTTAAAACCATTATTGATCAGAAGTGGTTGCAGATGCAAAATAGGAGGCACAATCTCCTCTATAGAGTACAGTTCATAACTACTCTTTGAATTATGATAAATAGTTAATGAAAAAGACTTGAATAATAGGAATTTGGAAATGCCTACACCCATTATGTAGACTCCCTGTGTTAGGATTTTATGAACAAGGATCCAAAGGAGGATATCTGAAAACTATTAAGCATACCAAATTCTAATATACTCTAAAGGTCATTTAAACATCTGGGATGTGATTCAAACATAATTTGGCTTTTAAAACTTTCAAAAAGTTTTAAACTCTCTCATACATTACAAACTAAAGAATCTTTCCGGACATGAGTAGACAATAAAAAAAATTAGTAGTTTGAAACACTAATACTTTTAAAAAAATAGATACCTTTAGATAGTCCATTCCATATATATATATTACTTCGGAATGGATCTGTCAATCTGAACAGATTTCTACTTGATTCAACATACCCAGAATATATAGGTGATTTCACTTAATAAAGAAGGCCATAGGTGAAAAATTTCCAATTATATATCACATATTTTACTAGGAAATAACTACAGTTTAGCTTTTAAAAAACAAATTAACAACAAAAGTATTAGCAAGTATTTAGCAAGTATTTACATAACTTGGAAAACTATATACAATAGGTTCTATTAATTGACTCTGAATTGTTTAGGATATAATATGGAGAATTGTTTCTCATGGTTGGTGGTTAACAATATAATAGTCTCAGAATAGATACTGCTATTTAAAGATGAAGTTTTGTAGCAATATTGCTTTTATTAGTAAACATTTAATATTATAATGATTACAGACAACCTCCAAAGCATACACAAAACAGACTTGTACTGTATTGATGGTTACAAGTGCATGAGATATGTATATTTTACACAGGTACACATAATATACTATAAAATAAACTGTCTTACTATGATATGGGGTGTGATGTTGACTCAATGACACGTGCACATAATGGTCCACATCCAACACACCTCCTCAAGCATTGGAGAGTCCAAAAAAAAAAAAATCAAAATAAATTTTGGTCCTGTTATCTTCAACTGCATTGATAATCACTAAGGTGGATTCTTCATTTTCGACCTTCACTGAAGGACAGTTTGATTGACAATGACCTTGACCTTTACCTCCACAGTTATAGTATGTTATTTCTGAAACAGGTCTTTTCCTCTTTTTGTTTTGACTAGGACAGCCAAAGCCTGATAGTGATAGTCTTCAGATGTAGCAGAGGACCTTGTTGCACCTCCTCATTCAAAGGATGGGTGATAATGTTCAGAAGTGTAAGTTCATCAGCTGGAAGATTGTCAAGGGTCACAATGAATGTTGAATATGATTCCAGTAATCCAGCGGTGAGTGCAAGTGAATTCCCACACTGTAAGGTGGTGCACTTCACACACCACATTTGGGGTTAGTATGGAAAGATTTTTGGAGTCACTACCAGCCCTGCCATGGCTGTCATTATCATTGTGGCAAAAGATATATCAAATATTGAGGGACAGCTCTTTACAGTTAGTATTTGGTCCCAGGATTATCTAAGTAAGTGATTGCACTGTGATTTTCTGCCTGAAACAATCCTGTGCCATTGAATAGTTATATATTTCAACAAAATTTTCCTTCGTCACAAATACTATGGAAGTTCAAAATGTATATTTGTGAAATCTTGAAGAAATTGACAATTTCCCATGAGTTACTTAAAGGTTTTGCAAGACAAGAAACCCTGAATTAATTTTTCCCAATTCAGCATTATTTGCAAATATTCAAGAGGATACAGTGCAATTCAGTGTGAATCATTGTGATAGTCATGTGCTTCCATCAGAGAACCAGGATAAATAAATTTGCCAAACTGTAAAATCACTGGCCATTGTCTAGTACAAGACTATGAATCATCTCTTCACGGGATAATTGTGAACTGCAGTGAATAGATTTCTTGGGACTTTTTGCAGCTCTTTTTGTCACTTTTGCAACTCTTTTTGCGACTTTTTGTGACTTTTTGCAACCTTTTGTGACCTTCTGCAACCTTCTGCAACCTTTTTTGTGACCTTTTGCAACCTTTTGCGACCTTCTGTGACCATTTGCGAGTCTTTTGCAGTCTGTGCAACTTTGTGGGACTCTTTAATTCCAGATGTAAGGTGGATGAATTAGGACGGATACTTCAAGAACGCCTATATAAAATCAAGCTCTTCTTTTGTTCCCTCACATGGCCGACACCCCCAAGATCGAAGGTTCCCACACTCAAGACGACGCTTTCATGGATTTGCAACTCCCCCTTATTTTCGACTTTCTGTCTACCACTACAAAACCATCCGGACTCTCTGAAGAGGCATCAAAGCAAGTTCTTAGACAATCGATGCGTTTTTCGTCAAGGATGACAATCTCTGGCGACGGGGAAATCCGGGCATGCATCGACTCGTAATTGTATGATATCCCCCAGCGAAGGCCGCTTTGTTGGCGCTGTGCTGAGTGAGACTGAAATATGTACAGCGTATGCGGTATGCCCCATTTTTTATTATTCTCTACTAGACTTGGGGGGAATTTATTGACTGATTTATTGTACAAAGCATACCCAACAAGTTTTCTGCCTCTCTCCCCATCAACAAATCCTCTTCAGCGCCCACGCCGCCCCTCCTCCGCCTCTGCATAGAACTCACCCTCCCGCTCTCGACACCCATGATGCCCCAGCTGCCTCCATCTCCTCTCCGTCGCCTCTCTCTTGTCCAACGGGCAGACACTCGCGATCGCGGGAAAAATTCACGAGCTCAGCTTCCGCATGTCCACGGCGCCGGGATGGCTAGATCTGGTCGCGGAGATGTTTAGGAGCGTCGTGACGCAGGAAAGGCCCGCCACAGTGTGGGAGGCGATGATGGGCACCGTGGAGACGATCCAGGCGTCATTAAGAGGTTTTCCGGCATATAGGAAACAGTTGAGGAGGAGGATGGGTGATTTGGCGGAGGAGAGGGTGTTTGTGTCTGAGAATGGGGAGGTGTCTAGGTCCATGTCGGAGTCAGGTTCTGGATCGGGCTGTGACGGAGGAGGAGCGGGGAAAGAGACGGGTTTTTGTTTGGGGTGTGTACGAATGAGCTTTTATTGCGGATTAATGAGTCTGCGAATACTGATGAACATCCGCTGAAGCAGCATCAGGACCGGGACGAGGACAAGGATCAGAATCAAGCCGACGACTACGACTTGCCGGATCGCATGATGCGCCATTTTATACATTATGGAAATGGCCCATGCCCCTGTTCAGACAACCATGCGCATAGCCATGCCTATCCCGATGGTTCCCTCGCCCATTCAAACGACAGTGTTCCCCGGCCCCAATCTCTTTCTCAAGAGCCTACTTCAAGAATACCCACCCCAGCGCTGCCTCGCGTTGGAGACGGCCCAACGCCCACGCATGCAGCCCTTCCGGCTCCGCCCCCACTAGTATCCGCAGCCGCATCCACATCCACATCCGCATCCACATCTGCATCCGCAGCTGAATCCTTAGGGGTACTCCCGATAATATCCATGTTCACCAACTGGGCTCTCCACCAACCCAGCAACCGCGAGTCCTCAGTCGACACCCCTTCCAGCCCACTCACCACCGTGTCCGAACTCGGCAGTGGGGGCAGTGGCACTCCTCCCCAAGACCCTTACCATCACTCAAGCCAAGAAAGAACTCAAAATAAAAGCCAAAGCCAAAGCCAAAGTTAGGATCAGTGTTGGCGCGTCAGCGCCGCAATCGCGCTCATCACTGCCTTCCAGGTGCTCGCGTTCTCCGCGCCGCCGCAATGGGGCTACACTGTCGGCCTCTTCCGTGTCCTTCTCAGTGTGCTGGAAAATGAGACGTGGCCACGTGCGCGACCCGTCGTGTTGATTGTTGATGCTGCGGAGGGCCGATCGGGACCATCGTGTGTATGTCCTCAGTGGGAGTGCGTTGGATGAGGAAGGGGATGTAAAGATGTTGGCGGGGCTGATGGAAAGGTGTATGTGGATGGGCTCGGGGTCAGGATATGTGATCAGGGGGAAGGGTAGGGATTGTGAGGGACTTTGAGCGGGGGATGACATGGGTGAGATGAGGAGGGCGAGGTCGCTATCAGGCGTGTATTGGGGTCGAGGACAGGTGGCGAAGGGAATCCTAGCAACCCTAATCCCAATTATAACGCCAGTTTCAACCTCAAATCCAATTCTAGTGGAAGTAGAAGTCGCTCGAGGGTACCATCAGCGACGTCGGCGACGCAGCCTCATCCCCCGTCCCCGACGAAGGTGCACCCGCCTCTGTGGATGCTACCCGACTTGCTTCCGTTCAGTATTCCTATCTCAGAGCCCTGTGGTGGAGGTATAAAGACGTACGAGCCGAATTCCCCACCAGGGTCCGATTGGGAGACAAATGCACTGGCTCCCCGTGTCCGAGTATGTCCTGCCGCTCGTCGACGGGCTCAAGTCCCACACACCGGACTGGGAGGTGTTGTCCTACGTCCTGTGTCACCTCCACGTGCAGCTCTCAAACAAGCATTTCTTCTGCGGCCCGAAGACGAGGGAGGGCATGATCTCGATCCTCATCCCTCTGTGCACCGTCACGCGGAGGGGCGTGGCGGGCCAGATCGCGATGGAGCATCTCCCATAGTCCTTGCGCCTGAGAGACGCGCAGGGGTGGTGTATCACAAGCTGGTCGTCCTCATTAGCCATCGCCGCATTTTCGACGAGAGGAAGAACCAGGACACGCTCGTCGAGGCGTTTTTTGCTCGGGCTAAACAGCAGCCCCGAGACGGTCAAGGTTTGTCTTAACGCACTCTCGATAGGCGCTGTGGAGCTGCCGGTGCTGATTACGAAGAACTTGGCGCATATATTGGAGAAATTGTCGAGGCTAATGACGAATGACGACATGGCAGTGTATATCATCGAATATGTCTCCATCGTCGGGTCGCTTCCGGCCCTGAATGCGAATTTTGTGGAGGAGTTCAAGACCTTCTTTGCCGTTGCGGTCACCTACATACACCACCACGACAGCCCTGACACGAGCGAGCTCTCGGGGCGGGAGTCCTTCGCGCTGTCGCAGCAGTGCTTGTCGTGGCGTATTTCATCATATACGTGTGGGGACTCGCGCTCGACCTCGAAGACCTCCCGAAGCACGTCGAATTCATTGTGCCCAGGCTACCCCTCGCGAACGTGGCCCAGGTCGCGGTTGACGAACCGACAGAGGTCTGTTTTGACTAGCTTGCGCGGTATATGTATACCACCGCTGACCCGTGATGAACCCGGCGTCTCGGTCCACGTCACTTGTTTTTTAAGACCCCGCTGCGTTGTCAGGATCAGTGAGCCATGGTTTAGAAGTGGTAAATCAGGAGCTACATTGTCAAAACATCTCGCCTCCACAATTGTATGTTATTATTATTGTTCGGCATGAACGCACCAACCGCTAACGATGTCACCCAAAGGACAAACTTGCTACAATATGTACGACACTTTCTCTTAAAAATGGGCAATTCCATCGGACCTCAGCAGAGTATCAAGAAACAAGAGGTGCAAAGAGTGCGCCCATGCGGGCGACTCACGACCGTGAAAACGAAGACGATGCTCATGTTGCTGTTGATTATAAGATTCCCATCATGATGGTCATTGACGTCAATCACGTTCTACCCTTTCCTCTCCACCGGTTACGACCACCAATGACTGTTGACCACTGCTACAGTGCTGAAGAGATGTACAGCAACTGAACGTTAACTGGCAAAAGCGATCCTCGACGACGCGTTGTTATCTATGTTTGAACGGTACGCGGATTGGCTGCCGAAGAACATGATGCCGCACCAGCTTTACCATCTACCATCCAAACTCATGTCGTATCGGTATGCCCATTCGTACGATCACCCGTAATGATGATCAATTGCACCCTTGTAAGTATGCCTGCCTGTAACTATTAATAATACGGTTCCGTTGGAAAGGTTATCCTACTCCGCGATCGCTTCCCCTTCATTACCAATCAAGCGCCTTCGTTTCCTGAAACCAAGGCCGTTATCAACGATTTATCCCACTTTCTTCATGGATGCTAACATGGAATGGAACAAGAGGATGGATGACACGGTTATTCGAGGTCAAGGAGAGCGTCGCTGCTTAGGAGACAGGTAAGCTTTTTCCGCGAGCATGCGATTGGGCGATACTAATACAGTTCTCCAGCCTACCACTTTGGATATCTGATCCAATATCGACCCGATCATTCAGGTGTCCTTGTTTACCACGGTGACTGTAATCCTGGTGCCCCCAGTCTTACGCACGGACCCTTCAGTTTACATTCTCGTTTCAATCAACACGTGATTACGTAATCATGTGTTGCACTGTATAAGTAGCCGGGAAGTTTTCAGGACCTTAGATCTTACTGTACACTGCACTTGTTCGAAGACAGCATAAGGAAAACGGACAAGGTTTTATTTATGATGACTAAGCTACTGTAAAGTATGAAATAGCCGAGCGTAAAACACATCAATGGCTTGCAATACAACGTATTCTAACAGCACTTGCCTGTATCTTGTTCTGCTCTGGACAATACACCATGGTCCTGTCAACTTGTGTGACTGCCAGTGATCCCAATTGACGATGGGATTACAGTGACCCTCCAAGTAGTCCTCCATTTCAGTCAGCACAGTTGGCGTTTTTTTCTCTCGATGATTCAGTACATTGTTAAACTCTCCACAACATAACAAACGTACTATTTCCTCGCACAACGATGGATGTGTTGGCCGCTTCCCAGCTGATCCAGACTCTCCTTCGCACAGTTTGGATCTAGATGGAAAGGAAACAATATATACCGTCTTCCTGACAGCTAAATGTCACAAAACATGTTTACCGATGTAAGTTCGTTACTAGGAAAAGACCTAATAACCTGCGCGCAATGGTCAAGTCTTTATGACGGTTACTAACACAGTCGTTCTTGAAACCAGTCTATAACCAAACACACTCGGAGCGAGAGGCTAGAGATCGGACCTTGGATGACATAAGCGAAGATGAATACAAAAGGCTGACGTAAGCCCAATGTCGAGGAGTGTAGAACTTCAACAATAAGAGACACCACAGTATCCCTTACTGGCCGTAGGAGTGAGACTGAGAGTAAGACTTAAGAGATTGTCCTTAAGAATGAGCTTCGATACAACGAAATTGCTTGTTCAATAGTGGGCAAAAGAGAGGCCCTTATATACATGAGAGAGCACAGGTCAAATCAAACATCTACAAACAACGACACAATAACGATGTGATATGGTGTGAGTCATCTCTGAGTCATCACAATAGGAGTGTTAGTAAAGCTGTGAACAATAATAGGGGGAGGCTGCACTGAACAATAAGAGAATGACAAACAAAAGATGAGATCAGACATGTGATACGGATAAACGGGGAAACACAATAGAACAATAGGGGAAGTGAGTCAGACAATAGGGATGATGGAGTAATAGACGTGATGGCTGATGAAACATCGATGATAGGAGTCAGAAACACAAGAATCCCACGATAGTGCGTCACCCTCAAATGCTATGCTTGATTTCGAAATCTTGACAATATTACCAATCGATGAACTGAGATTGGACGTATTGTGTTCCTAGTTTTGCAGTATAAGGAGGGGACACAATCAATCACCATTTAGAACCAGGTGGTGAGTAGGCTCCACAACCACGCAAGGAACACAAATCGATGACGACCTGACGAGGCTCTACTTGACTTCCCTCTGGAACTGGGGTCCTAAATAACTTGGGTCCTCTGTGATCTCCTACTGGAGTGAACGTTGCCATGTAATAGATTCCCGATGACGGTGGGGAACAGTCCTGCTGGAACACTCGATCGAATCAATAGTGGAGGATTTCGGAGGAGCCATCATAGTGCTCTATACGAATGAAGACAGGATCATCTGGAGCATATGGGAGTCGAATACCTTGTCGACGGAGGAAACGATGGTATTTCTTGGAGGAGCATGAGTGGGCTGGTAAGGGCTTGGAAATGATGTCTGAGGATGAGGAGAAGCGAGACGTTATTGGCTGGAGTTCTATTTGGGAGTGAAGAGTCGGTTTTGAGTAGGAACTGAGGGTTACTTTGGAGGACGATGCAGTGTTGAACATGATGGAGTTTTGGTCGTCTGTTTGATGAAACTGATTTGGCTGTGTAGAAGTCGTCTTGAGTGCCAAAGTATATATAAGAATTTGTGCTTGTGACGTGACTTGAAACTATTGCCATATTAGTCTCTTTCCGATTGAACTCTCTACACCAACTGGCCACAAGCATCCATATTCCAATTTACACACCGTACTGTGCTCATACGAGTTTTAAGGAAGTCCACACTGGAGTCCAAACTGAGTGTGTATGGCGCTTCATAAGTTTCGGTTATTAAGTAGAAACATGACGCTTTCTATTATTGATTGAAAATATACCCCGTGACAATTCAGAATTCGTTTGGAGAACTTTATTCTGAATGGAAACCCTAGGGGCTACTCATCTAGTCTGGACTTGTAACACAGGTCATTGTATGCAGAACATGTCTGACTTGCCTTCATCATATTTTCCCCCATCCTCACACTTACAATCAGTATGCTTAAAGTCACCTGTCTGAGATCCTGTCATCGATATATTGGGACTCATCGACATGAACACCATGGTTGTGGCTGCGAGATCTCATTTCAACCATCACCACCGCGTATGCTTGAAGTCAAGGTCCACACCTACAGCTCAATAGTTGTAAATACGACTTTATTTGTTACTTCAGATACTTACTCGATGTCGCGTCTATTCGACCGAAGTTCTCACACATCGATAGTTAAATGTGGAAACCCCACTGTCACATGGTGGCAACATCAATTGGAAGGAGCAGCAGGTGCCCTGTTGGAAATGATGATGAAACACCCTTCTCCTAGCGGTGGTTCACCTATTCCTCAACTTTTATATGAAAATGTAATTTGTGGACCATGCTTTGGAGGTGAACACATGATTTTACCCATGTACCCTAAACTAGCTAGCACCAAACAGATCATGTCAGAAGGTGATTCACTAACTAACACATTGATTGACACACAAGTACTATTACAAGTCTATTAAATCCCTTGTAGATTGTACATTACAATACATCAACTCATACTATTTTTAATATTCCTCAAAAGAGCTGCATCTTTGACATGTTTGTCAAAAGGAGACCTCAATTTCTGCCCTCAGGATATCCTCACTTTCAAACTGACATCCACACTAAGATCTGGTATGGTAAAGACAATGTGAGGACTATTCCTCTGGAAGAGCATGCCCACCTCTGGTGATTGTTCATATTAATATGGCATGGAGATGGTGTACTTACCTGAACTGAGAATGTCAATTCCCAATCCACTGTAAGGGAGTAAGACTTTTTATGACAGGTGCTTCTTAACTTGGAACCATCCTCTTCTCCTTTTTTCCCATGCTCTAAGGTTTTTTCAACATTTTGAGAGCTCAAATTCATGAAAGACAAATTCTCATTGAATCCAACCCTAAAGCCGAATACAACCAACTCTCCAGCCTCTCAGACCACACCCTTATTGCAAAAGTAAACAAAGTCTTACAATCCTCCCAAATCTCTGAATCCAAAATCCTTGCTTGCTTTATCAGTGCAAAAAAAAACTGAATAATGGTGGTATCATCCTTGACTTGATTAAATCAGCTAACACTATCAGAGACCAAAGAAGTTAATCCAGGCAACTCTCTCTACATCAAAGACCTCTCCAAATTCCCAAAGGTTCAAAAACCTCTAGTAGATGGATCAAACCTGAGCACAGATGAAGAACCAATCCAAACTCAGCCCATCTAATTGTAAGATTCAACTCCATCTCCAGTGCTAACACTACTCTGAGGGACAGCCTGATTATTGCCAACAAGAGAGTCTCAGTCTGAAAACTCCCCAAGGAACCCAAGGATTGCCTTAAATGAGAAACTCAAAGCCAACCATTTTGCCAAAGACTGTCCAGTAGATGATATATGTGGCAACTGCAGTGGCAAACACAGAATGGTTGACTGCCCCATCACTGACCTTGATAGGTATAAATGCACCAACTGCAACTCTTCAGGCCACACCTCATGGGACAGAATGTGCCCAAGTGCCTTGAAGCTGTCCACAGGATCTCCACCTATGACCAAGAAAGCTCATACAAATTCTTCCCAACAAATGAACCTTGGACCTGGGAACAAAAACACCACAATACTCACCAAGCCATGCCCACCCTCCCAGACAATCCAAACTCCCTCCCTGGTGACAGAGACAACAGTTGGGAATGCAGATGCATCCCACCTTCCCTTCCCATTCAAAGCATGTGAATGGACTTTTACCACAGAACTACCCTCCCTTGGAGCACAACAAACACATTAGAAAACACAAATGCTACAATCACACATGAATAACAACAATACTCCCTCAACTAAAGAGCTGTGCATTGTGCAGCAAAACCTCAACAAATCCAATACAGCAACCCAATATCTAATCAACAACATCTCCAACAATGTATATCACCTAATTCTAATCCAAGAACCTTACATTGACTTCCAAAAACTTTATAGGGTTACCCAACAATGGCACAACATCTATCCTATAGATCACTTCAAGTAAGGGCTAAACCAACCCACTCACTCATGCTAGTCAGCAACAAAATTGACACTTTGCTATGGGACCTTGAAATAGGATCACCTGACATCACCAGCATCCATATATGTAAAAATTGACAAAGAGATCATACTCATTATAAAATTATACAATGATGGATAACAACTTTAATGCACATTTCCAGATCAAGGACTTCATCAACAAATGCCAACACTCCCCCATCGGAAAGCAACCCAACCACATCATCTGGCTGGGATATTTCAACCACCACCACCCTTCCTGCATGTACACTTTCCCACTGGGGCAACCCAGTTTCTTGCTTTTATGTCTCAACCTTGATACATTTGTAGCAGCAGGTATTTTGCTTCACAGTTGTTGTGCTGCTTCACTGTCTAATCACTTGTAGGTCACAACACCAGTTTGATTCTGTTAAAGCCCAAGCACCAGCACCTTCCCTTTGTTCTACTGAGACCATATCTCCTATCTTAGAGATAAACATGTCCAACACTATGCTCTCAATTTTTGGGAAGATGCTGGCACCTCCCCACATTTGCATGCTGTGCAGCCAGGATTCTCAGCTGAGTACACTCAGCTTCAACCCTGTTTGAAATTCAGATGTATGAGCTAGTTGTACATCCAATGGATTTTGGAAAGCTTAGTGACTTGACCCATGATGGGAGGCCAGAATGTCAAGGGCGACTGTTGTTGCTTGCAATATGTTTGCTTTCTCAATAAAATCACTATGTATGTGGTGGCTAGTGTCCCTGCAAGTCCCTTCTTACCCACAATGAATACACAATTGAAATCTGCAACCTTGTCCTTGAACAGACTTACCAACAGCATCAAACCACTCTTATTCAATAGTATAGTTGTACTCAATGTCTTCTATGCATCACAAATGTGAACAAAACTCTCAGAGTGAGTAGCCTCATCCACCAGCCAATCCTAGTCAACTCTGGCACTTGGGATGACAGTGGTGTATCACACCTGATGACACTTCTGGATTGTTCTTACCTGAACAACATACTCTATTTCTTTGACCATCATCATGCCCATCTTACCAAGGAAATAATTATGAATCATTGTACAGCTGATCATATACTCATCCTGTTATGACCAGAAAACCAGCTGGACTCCAGGCACTACCCTATATGCACCCGCACCCTACATGTACCAGTTATTGGTTTACCAGAATACCCATCAGAACCCAGATGTCAGACCTGTCCTTGCCCAACCTTTGTTATCTCATGTACCAGTCACCAGAATACCTGCCTGGACCCCGTGCATGTCATCCCTGTCTATCTCTGACCCTGTCCCACACATCAGTCACTGGACCCTGCTTGGAAAACCTGACAGCTCTCTAACTGAGCCCCATTCCCATTATGGTCAAATGGCCTGTCATATTTTGGACTCCGCTCCTGCCCCATTCCCATTATGGTCTAATGACCTGTCATATTTTGGACTCCACTCCATTCCATTCCTAACACCAAATTTGGTGTTTACTTATATCATGAAACTGGATTTGGTATGAATACATTCCACAGTCTATATATTCTGGCAGATGTTGTACATACAATCCAGTCAGAAAATCAGCTTAGATTCCCCCCAGTAATCTCAGTACATTTTCTGCTCTATTCCTCTTTGAAAAACACTGCTAAATATCTCATTAGAGCCCATGGGCTCCAACCTATCTATTACTCGACCTCTGACTCATCACTGCCTGACCCCTTGACCTCTGCGGGATTCCTGTAGTCAACTCTCCAACCCCTCAACCCACTAACTACTCCCAGACTCCCCAGGATTCCCATCCACCCATCTGAAATTGTATGACACGATCTCACAAGGGTGCAGCCTATAAGCTGAAGCCAAGTCTTACTGGCCTTCTTGCGGGTTTCTCTGGAAATCCTCCGATAAGCTCCATGCCCACTCCTTAACACATCCCCCAATTATAGTTATCATGGAGTTGTTTTTTTTTAAGTGTTGACTGATGGGATGAAAAGTGGTGGTATGGACCATCATTGCCTTCAACATGACTGATCAATGATGCTGATCATAGTTCAGTAGGCCAAATTAATATGTGGAGATGATTATGAATGTGTGTGTCTTGTCAGATCTACTGTGTTCAATATATGATATACTCAGACATTCAGTATTGAGCCTTGGCCATGATGGGCTGATTATCTACTCCTGGTGTTTTTAACATCAATGATGATTCTATCTACCACATAATAGGGAACATTAAACATCACCTTATTGTTTTGATAATATGAGGCAGCCACTGGGATAATGAACATCATACTGCTGCACTGCATAGCCTGAGTTATCTCTAGTCTGAATGAGGATTCATGATATTGACCTCACATGTTATGGCTGGCCATAGGCCTTATATAATCAATATATATGCAATGGGATCATGAAGAAACAAAATTATTTGAAGTGACTCTGGAGGCTGTAGCTCAACAAGGATAGGTTGGGGGTGTGATGTGTCAAGCATTCTTCTCAATGGAGATCTCATATGCTGTTTATTGGCTTCAATTCCATTTCTTCACACACAAGTGATGGCTTGATCAGTCACATTTATCATTTCCTTTCTGCCCATATGGCAATTGACAGCCCCATTCAATATGTTTTGTTGCCTTCTGTCTGATGCAGGTGACTAGAGCCAGAAAGAGACAGAGAAGATCCATTATAATACTGGAAACTCTGAGATACTCATGGTTCACAACATAACATTATATACAGCTATATGTAAACTACATATAAAAAAGGCCTGTGATACTCCATCAGGGAGAAAGTGAATATTCTGGCCTGGTTCTGCAGAATATGAGTAAATGCAAGAGTAATTCATGCCATTTCAATATACAAGCTTGTCTAAAACAAAAAATCCAAAGCCCAGTGTGCTCCTGTATGGTGGTGCAAAGATCTGCAGTCATGTGGTGACTATCCCCCAATAGATTCCACTGACCAACTGATCAGCCTTTGGTCTCTTTAATTGGCTTATATGCCTAACAGCTTCATTGTGTGACTGTTTTGGCTTGCCCTTAATAATCTCCAAAACAAAGTTTTACACTTTTCCACTCCAACAGCATTGTGCCACTCTGTCTTTCAGTCCACCCCCCTCCTCTTCTACTGATAGTCCTCAGGCTTGTTTGTTGTCTCACTCTTTATGTGACTTTGCCCAGACATGGGACAATCCTAGACAAAGCCAGAGTGACTTGCTCACATTTGACTGTTTCATGCTAGGTCACAGGCATATCATGTATACATATAGCTTATCAATGTCAGTGCAATATTTGAAGGTAGCAATAGTAAATGAGGTAGTGTGAGGTTCTTGCTTTCTCTAATGTGCAAGGGTAAATTGACGACCATAGCAGACCTTGACTATACAATGTGAAATACACTGTGTGGTCTACCAATTCCAGTATTTCTTAACAAACAATTACAGCCATGGAATAAACTGGTGTGTTCACACATATGCTGTCATATGGCAACTATGGTTTGCATCTAAAGCCACCACAATACTCACATCCTTCCATATTTCAACATGAAGACCCATCTTATTTGAGGTCTTGGTGGAGGTGCTACAATACTCCTCACCATACAGTACATCTTAGTTGTGGAAACCCTCAGTCCTTTTGTAGAAGCATGGGAAGATCAGAAGGCTCTTCTTCGAGATATAATGAGCTTCAAAATCATGTGCATCATCATTCCATACAGCCTGAGAACAATTCTTACCTCATTTAAAGGTCATTTCCATCACACAGAAGTTGGGAATGGTCTTGATGCTCTTAATCTGGAGATGATAATGACAATTCTTGAAGTGATCAGTTTGACCTCCATCCTCTTAGTCCAAATGCAGGAAGGTGGTTTTCCTTACACTTTCAATGATCACTTAAAATTGGCTGATTTCTATACCTTAGATATGTATATTTCATCTACAATCCCAGTTCTCAGCCATCCTTGTGGTCCTATTGTTTTCACAGCTCATTGGTAAGGGTGCACAGTGTGGGAGGAAGCGATTTATTGCACCACTTCCTCAAGGATATGTATAATATATGCCATGGTGTATAAGCAAAGTGAGTTTGGCTGGTTTATAATCAAATCAAGTGATAAATCCCCAATAGGTTTCTTCCATCTCGAGGTGGAAGTCATGAATTGAACCATGCAGATGTGGAAGATGCCACTGGATGGGATCTAAACATGAAAGAAGATCTAGGCTCCTGCTAATATTGAAGAGGAATTGGTAGAAGGCAGTTGGTGGAGGGGTACACCTCCTGGCATCCATGGGTGGGAGTTGTAGGTGTGGAATTTACTGTTTGTTGAGAACCACTAGGTCCTCTGAGATTACTATCCAGGCCTGTGCTCTCTATGTCCAATATATTATAATTGCATTTTTGTACAATCACTTCATTGTCATCAACATGGTAGTGTTGCCTTTGAGTCTTAAAGCCTCCCTCACATGCATACTGACTACCCAATCCTCACTTCCAGAAGGTTTACTGCACTAATTTATGAACTAATGTCACAGCATAAAAATAAAAATTTTGTATCATTCATTAACCAATTTGAATGGCTAAATTCTAAAATTCATTTTCTTTGGTGTTGCACTTTAGGTTAGTATATCATTGTCCTTTCTGGGCTTTGATGGAGGAAAGGGTGGTGTAGTGGTGCTGGTTATAGAAAGGAATATCTTATGGAACAGTATCCTGACAGTCTGAGTGAGTGCTGTTAGAACCAATTGCTTAGAATATATGCATGAAAAGAGTCAGATGACATTGATTCCTTGAAATGATAAAACTGTGAATTGATGATTGTTAATTATCACTGGTACCCACTCTTCCTTTCACTCACAGTTAGCCATTGCATCTAACCAAATTGTTTGCCATCCAGTCTTGATTCCTCTATGGGTTTCCCAATGTTGTGATTTGGAACCTTCTTGTCAGAAGCCGTTTTTTACTTTATCTAGCCACTGAATTCAGTCTAGATTATCATGACACAATTACTGATTTCATTACCCTTGCAGTGTATACCTCAAAGTACTGCTCACAGAGTGCAAGGAGTCCCTCATATATCTTTTGTTTGTGTGTCATTTTATATAAATATGTTCTTTTTCATCTCTACATTATACCCTCTGCTTAACGCTCCAGGCTCGACCTATCTCACTTACAGTATATTCAGCATACTAAGATATTTGGTGTTTAGCAGTTGCAAACCATTACTTCACTCATTTGGTATTGAAATACCTCAGGTAAACACCATCAGTAAATGGACACTTCGCTACAAAAGCACAATATCCTGTGGTCCTCTGCAGCAGAAAATATATTCATTGCCACTTTAGTGTGCATTACAAAATTCATGGTACAACCAAACAATTAAACCTCTCCTCAATAAGGGCCACTAGCTATAGTTGTTTGGGTTTGATTATAGTTTATTTAAGGAACATGTAAATATAGGTCTCTCACATGATGGCATGGTGTTACAACCGGAAATCCCGCCAGACTCTGGGCACTAACTTATATGCACCTGCACCCTATACGCACCCATTATCAGTTCACCAGAATTCCCTGGACTCCATATGTCAGACCCGTCTACGTTCAACTTCGTTATGTTGTGTTTCAGTCACCGGAAAACCCACCAGACTCCGTCTCTGTCTATATCCAACCTCGTCCCATGCGTCAGTCACTGGACCCTGCTCAGTAAAACCCATCACCTCCCTAACAGAGCCCCATTCCCATTTTAGTCAAATGACCTGTCACAATTCGGACTCCGCTCCTGCTCCGTTTCCCATTATGGGTATGATTTGTCACTATTCAGACTCTGCTCCATTCCACCCCATTCCTAACACCAATTTGGTGTTTACTATTCCCATTTTATGTTTTGCTCATTTCATTTCATCATTACTGGATTCAGTATGACATTCACTCCACAGTCTATTTAAACTGGCAGATGTTGTACATACAATCCAGTCAGAAAATCAGCTTAGATTCCCCCCAGTAATCTAATACATTTTCCGCTCTAAACTTCTACTTGAATTACACCGCTCACACTAGTCGGAGCCCACAGGCTCCGGTGCATCTATCTCTCTCACCAAATCTCGACTCACAACCCACAACCTCCAACCTCTGACCCCTTGACCCATGACCTCCGCCTGGACTCCCTGGGATTCCCGTCTACCCATCTGAAATTGGACAACATGATCTAGTGAGGGCACAGCCTATATGCTGAAGCCAAGTCCTACCAGATATCCCACGGGTTTCTCCGGAAACCCACCCTGTATGTATCCTAACAGTATTTTCTGACTGAGACTCGCAGATTGTTTTCAATATGCCACTAAGAAAGAAAGTGAATGCACAGGCATCATTACCTGGACCGTCAACTCTTCATTCCCCATTAACTCTGTATACAGCCAGATGCTTGCGAACCAGTTGGAACCCATGGAAGAAGCCTGTATTGAAGAAGTCCCAGAAAACCAGGACGAATCCCAGCATGAGGACAAATCCATGGCCCCCGACAAAGGCAAAGGTGTCGAAATTCTTCCACCTATTGAACGACTGCACTTTGGGGATCCTACTTCTGAATTTTTAGCAGGTACTATAGATAAATTTATGACGCACCTGCTCGAAGAACGAAAGAAAAAGGAACAAGAACCTCCATGGTCAAAAGTCAATGTTCCGGAACCCTTCACAGGGTTCTACTTTCCTCATGCAATGTCGCTTCAATTTCCGCGATCGATCTGCTGCATTCTCCACGGACTCCCGAAAAGTCAACTATGCACTTTTATACTTGCCGGGATCCATGTTGAAATGGTTCAAACCAGCATTTAGTGGAATTTCCGAGGAAGAGCCGCTTTGGCTCGAAAATTGGGATGCTTTTGTTGAGGAGCTTGAAACCAACTTTGGCCCATATGACCCGACAGGAGAAGCCAAGAACAGCCTCACAAATCTTTGTATGAAGGACACGCAGCGCATCACAGACTATATCATCCAATTCAATAATCTTGCAGCTCATTGTCAGTGGGGCGATCCCACTCTCCACCACCAATTCTACACCGGTCTGCCATCCCACCTTAAAGACAAAGTCTCGAAAGGAGAAGATGGCAAGCCAAAAACCCTGTCCCGTATTGTTAGGATACACACACAGGGTGGGTTTCTGGAGAAACCCGCGGAATATCCGGTAGGACTTGGCTTCAGCTTATAGGCTGCGCCCTCGCTAGATCGTGTTGTCCAATTTCAGACAGGCGGACGGGAATCCCGGGGAGTCCGGGCGGGGGTTCGTGGGTCGTGAGTCGTAGGTCGTGAGTCGAGAGTCGTGAATCGAGATAGTCGAGAGAGATAGATGCGCCGGAGCCCGTGGGCTCCGACTAGTGCGAGCGGTCTGATAAGAGTGGGGTTTTAGAGAGGAAAATGTATTAGATTACTGGGGGGAATCTAAGCTAATTTTCTGACTGGATTGTATGTACAACATCTGCCAGTTTATATAGACTGTGGAATGCATGACATACCGAATCCAGTAATAATGAGACGAAACGAGCAAAACATAAAACGGGAATAGGAAACACCAAATTGGTGTTAGGAACGGGACAGAACGGAGCGGAGTCCGAATCATGACAAAGCATAACCCATAACGGGAAATGGAGCGGGAGCGGAGTCCTAAATCGTGACAGGTCATTTGACTAAAACGGGAACGGGGCTCGATTAGAGCGGTGACGGGATTCTAAGCGGGTCCGGTGACTGATGCATGGGACGAAGACGGACATAGACAAAGACGGGGTCCGGGGGAAGTCTGGTGACTGATATGTGTCTTAATGAGGTCGAACGTAACGAGTCTTGACGTAACGGAGTCCGGGCGGGAAATCCTATAAACAGACGATTGGTGCTTGTAGCGCGTGGGGGCGTACAAGTTAGTGCCTGGAATCCGGTGGGATTTGTCCGGTTGTAACACGTATGCACCTCAAAGCTCAAAACGTGGATGCACATTATTGGGAATGTCACATGGAAGTTGCCCGTGAGACCTCCACGGACAAAGTGAACAAGTCCACGGTCAGTAAAAACAACAACAACAATTCGTCAACCAGCAACCAAAAATCCATGCAATCCAACAAGAAGAACGATAAAAAGTCTTCTAACAACAACAACAACAACAACAACAGCAAGGACAATAACAAGGGTCAACAGTCTGGCAAGCAAGCCGGAAAACCCGACCTCTCAGGCAAACTCGGACCTGATGGCAAACTGCCCCCACAGGAAAGACAATGGTGTATGGACAGTAACATCTGTCTCTTGTGCAGAAAACCCCGTCATCGAGTCCCAGAATGTCTGCTGGCAAAAGCAAACTCTGCAAAGGGTCAAACAGCCAAGACCTCCATGGAAACCCTGTTGAAGGACAAACTGGCTTCCGACTCAAAAAAAGAGTAAGCAATCCTGCAGACTCCGCATGCGTTGGGGGTTGCATTGCCTCTCCGCACATTCAAGAGTTTACCCATCTCAATGCATCCGCTCTCTCACATTCCGATTCATTTTTTGTTAAACTTATGTCTAATATGATTCCAAAATTCGTTTTTTCAGCTCTGATAAATTCCAGCTCGACTCATTTTTTTTTAGATACAAAATTCATGCAAAAAGATTCTTTGTCAACTTACCTGATAAATCTCATCAGTCTCCACCTCTTCGATGGCACAAGTAATTCGGTTGTTACCCAAGCTTGTGATTTATCCATCTGTTTCCCGTGTGGAACATCTCAATTGTCACTTTCTATGTGACCCAGTTAGACTCAAGTTGCTCAGTGGTCCTAGGACACAACTGGCTTACCCACTACAATCCGTTGATTGACTGGATATCTAACAGTATAACATTCTGGACCCCCGTGGCAGCTGAGGAAACTGCACCTGACCCGGCCTCCACGGCACCCTTGGCCTTCCCGGCACCTGCAGTCTCGAGGACTCCTGTGATCCCTACGGCACCTATGGCTTCCCCAGAACCCATGGCACCTCGGTCTATTTCTCTGATTAATGCTGCAGCTTTTATTAGGGCTTTAAAAATGGATGGGTCCCAGGTGTTCACTATCAACTTAAAAATTGATGAAGCAACTGGACGTTTTGCAACCCCGGTATGTATCTCTCCCACCTGAGCAAATAGATATTCCAGTTGATGATGCTATACCACCTCCTGAGCCAGCTATGGAGCAGGATGAGGTGCAAGGAATTACTGAAGAACTTGAACCTGAACAAGTGACAGAGAATAGGCAGAAGAAAAAGCAGACAAAAGTCTCCCAGATAAAGTATTATGCTTATCGACTCTTTCAAAGAATTGGTGAAGCAACTACAATTCTGAGGGGTGGAAAACTGCTTCAGCAATACATTGTAGATGCATGGGCAGCAGCAGAGCAAAGCAGGCTATCATGGATAAGACACAATCAAGGCACTTTACAAGCTGAAATGTACCATCAGGTGGTTGATGCCTTCACAGTACAGGATAATAACCAGCAACCTGAGCCAAATGAAATTGGAAGTAGATTTATACTGCCAGCAACCTTCCAAGGTAGCAGTCGGGATATGATGGAAAATTTGCAAAATTCACTGGCTATATGACGCAAATATGGCAATTCAAGCATGTTTATTACTATGACAGCCAACCCCAAATGGAGGGAAATAACTGAAGCACTTCTTCCAGGGCAAACTGCTGCTGATCACCCAGATATAGTGTCACATGTTTTTGCATTGAAAAAGGCACACTTGCTTCAGCTCATTATGAAGAAAAATTACCTTGGCAAAACAGTTGCCCGTGTCCATACCATTGAATTTCAGAAGCCTGGTCTCCCTCATATGCATTTGCTCATATGGTTTGAAGAGGGGGCAAAGCTTCGGACTCCTGCCGAAGTTGATTCTATGATATCTGCAAAGTTTTCAGATCAAGAGGAGCAACCAAAGCTTTACAAGTTGGTATCTGAGCTCATGACTCATGTATGTGGTGAAAAATGTATCAAAGATAACAAATGTACAAAGCATTTTCCCAAGCCCTTTCATGAATCTACAAGTATAAATGAAGATGGCTATTCAAAGTACCGCCGTAGAAATGATGGCAGAAAACATAAAGTTAGAGGTCATGAGTTAGACAATTGACATGTTGTCCCTTACTGTGCTGTCCTTCTTCTCATTCTGGAATGTCACATCAATGTTGATATGACTTTTAATGTTCGCTCCATTAAATATATTCACAAGTATATATACAAAGGACATGATCGTACAACAATGGAGTTTGGAAAGAACAAGGATGAAATTCAACAATATATTGATGCCCACTATGTCAGTGCACATGAAGCATTTTGGAGACTTTTGGAAAATGAGATACATACTCAAATTCCTGCTGTCATAGCCCTCCTTGTGTATTAAGAGAATCACCAGTCAGTTATCTTTGATGGCATGGAGGGTCCAGAAGAAGCTTTGGATGCTGCCCATTGTTCCAAGACTAGGTTGATGGCATACTTTGAGGCCAATTCTAACAATACAATAGGCCTTAATGGTAGAGCAGCCAATTCACTTCACTATGTTGATTTTCCAGAATTTTTCACATGGAATTCAAAAAAAAAACAAAAAATGGAATACAAGGAAAAGGGGATTTGCCATTGGACATATTCATTTTGCAAGACCCTCAAGTGGCCCAAGGTTCTTCCTATGTACTTTACTCACAGTTGTCAAGGGGGCAACTTCTTTTGAAGATCTCAAAACCTATGAAGGGCAGGTCTATCCTTCTTTCCAAGCAGCCTGCATGCCACATGGTCTACTTGAAGATGATAAAGAATGGAAGTTGTGTCTTTGAGAGGCAAATGGTATGCAGACTGGATCTCAATGGAGGAGACTGTTTGCTACTATTCTCAGCCAATGTTTTCCTTCTGATCCAGCTGCACTCTGGCATGAATTCAAAGCAGACATTTGTGATGACTTGAAACACTTTCTTCAGACACATCTTAATGAGCCAAACCCATCTCCTGAGACAGTCCATGACTTTGGCCTCTTTAAGCTTGATTAAATTCTTCATACAAGTGGGAAACCACTCTCAGAGTACCCTCATATGCCTCAATATACACAACCATGGGAAAACAGAGTAGGAAATCGATTCATCAATGAACAGAGAGCTTATGACAAGGAGTAGATGGAAAGCTTTTCTTTTTAAATGGACCTGGGGGTACTGGAAAATCATTTGTTTGGAAATCTTTGGCACATGCCTGCAGAGGAAAAGGACTCATTGTACTCTGTGTTGCCTCCTCTGGCATCGCTTCACTCATTCTGAGTGGTGGGTGGACATCTCACAGTATGTTTCAAATTCATTTTGAGGTTGATGAGAAATCCATCTGTACAATGAAGAAAGGCTCAGATAAGGCCAATCTAATGAAAAAGGTCAGCCTTATTATTTGGGATGAGGTTCCAATGCATAATCACTTTGCCTGTGAAGCAGTAGATCAGAGCCTTAGAGATATCCTTAATAAGGATGTTCCTTTTGGAGGCATTACAGTAGCATGGGGTGGTGACTTTCAACAGACATTGCCTGTCATTCCTAAAGGTTCAAAAGAAGATATTATTGGTGCATGTATTTCATGGTCTCACCTTTGGCACAATGTGAAGATTCTGTTTTTGACTGAGAATATGCATGTAGATCCTACTGATCAAGAGAGTGCTGTTTTTGCTCAGTGGCTTTTGGATATTGGACATGGAAAGGACATGCCTCTTTATCATATGTTTAAAGTCCCTGAACACATGCTATGTAGACCAACAGTGGATAATTTAGTCTCAACTATTTATCCAAATATACATGATCCTGAGGTTCTTACTGATGAGTTTTTCTTGGAGCAGGCCATTTGTCCTCAAAATACAGATGTAGATCAAATCAATGACATGCTCTTTGAAAAATTTCCAGGGATTGGGCAGACCTACAAAGATGGAGCCAATGAGACATTATATCCTCCTGAGTACTTAAACTCAATCAACTTTGCAGGATTGTCACCAAGTAAATTGCATTTGAAACCTGGAGTGCCATTGATGCTTCTCTGAAACTTGGATCCAGGACAAGGACTCTGTAATGGAACAAGCAAATATGGCAGGAATGCATATTAGGAAACAAAATAGGTACATGAACAAGGATGAGGGCATGGTTCGCGTCATGTTTATTGTGAACAAGACGTGAAGTGAAGGGGAGGTACCAAGCCAAAGGTGACCTAGAGCTGCTACACATATTCAGTACTGCTCTTATACTTACGAGGATGGGTTAGTAATGAACACGGGAACGTCCAGCGTCAGGATAAAGTCGATTCCAGGCTTGCAAGTGACAGAAAAGCACCCATGCGGGGACAGTATGGGAGATTGTGACAACCAATGGTATGGCCCCAATCACCCGACAACCGAATAAAAGGTTCCTTAACCGGAAGTAGCTGAATACCCCAAACTAAGCGAGACATCTTGTGTGAAAGAGGTGACAAGTTCATTGGTTGGGACCTACATGACAATCTACGTGGTTCACTGCTAGTACACTCCATCGACGTCTTCAAGTATAAGTACGTGTAACCGGCATGCCCGCACGGGTGCCGGGGCGCAATTAACGTGCCTCGCCGGAGTTCGTGACTACAATTTGAATCTAGACATATGGGGCGAAATTAACGAAAGCATGACTCTCTTCGACTGTTTGACACACGCTCCCTGATTACATTGGAAACTGCGCAATTTAGCAAGGCCATCCAGACGTCGGCGGGCACAAGAAAAGGGAGGCCATCGAAATCCGCTAGGTAAAGCTTGTGCTCGAGAATAGACCTCTAGGTGTATCATCGACTATTCTTTTGAGGTCATAGGGGATGTTCTATGCTCTATGAATACTCCGAGCTTCGGCGGGAATACTCTCAGTCCTATCAATCTTTAGGATATGGGGCTGAGGGCGATGAGAAGGCACAGGGCTACTTAATCATGTCTAAGAAAGCGGGATATACATGTCTGTGCAGGAGATTTTTGTTATTGCAAGATGTAGGCACACATTGTTCAACCATAAGCAGAACCAGACATCAAAATACTTGTCAGATCACAAGTGTACACCATATCAGTAGAAAAGCTTTTATTTCAAGTCGTATGACACAGGTTTCTTGGGGTTCATCCAAAAGCGGTTCAAGTTAACTTACAAACACCACTCAGGGGCGTGGCCCAGATTTGATTCTACAGGGACTTTCAATGTGTTCAGTCATGTTGAATTGAAAGGCTGATGTAAATTCATGTGGCTGTATGATCAATGCCCTCTGTTTCTCCATGAAATGGCACGAGGTGTGGAGCTCCTTTGTCTGTCCGAACACTATCCGCACCATAAGTAGCAACCCGGAACAGGCATTCTACACAGCGACTACTGACGTGGCCAGTATTCTATTTGAAAATGAATTACTCTATTAAATTACTCTTGAGCTTGCTTAAATATACATTTGTACTAAGGCGCAGGCTGTTGTATTATAAAGATTAAATGGTCCATAACCTACCATTGTAAGGGAGTGTAACTCCCTACACCGTGATTGGGTAATAGTTGGTCCCATTGTTTCCCTCTTGTATATATTATCTACATGTGGATTTCGAATACAGTAGTGGTTTTATTCCCTATCACTCATTCTAGTGTCTGTCTGTGCCTGCAGCAGATACTAGTCTTGCAACCGATTGGCCATTCATGCACTGGACAGCCAACCACACTGGCAGCTTGAGATCAGTGATCATGATTATATTGCAGGAATGGAAGGTTCAAATTCATATATTATTAAATAGTAGGCCGGAGGGTTCCGATTCCAGATGTTACAGTAAGGTGGCGTACCTAGTATGGTGCAGGCTCGTCGAGGAGTTGTCGACAGCCTGTAAAAATGATATCGAACCCGATAGTTTAAATGAACATAGCGGACAGTAATTCCATTGTCTCCCTGCCCAGTTACAATATCTGATCGGTCACCAATCAATAACTATATGAAGCTTCAGACTGGCAGTTGCCCAGAATTCGTACCTTTAAAGAATTCAAGCGTTTTACAAATAGGCTTACTCCACTTACATCCTGAGTGTCAAACTTACCAGAATCACTATGTACTACTGTTAGGCGAAGTCAAAGAAAAATTGATATAGCCTGAACACTCATTTCTGGTTGCGTGTGATGCAATCAGACATATTTATGACACAAGCTGATGTATTCTATGGAATTTCCCGGGATCCCGGAACGTTGTACTTTGAAAGGTATATTCTCTGCTTTTAATTTTCAAGTACGCATGATACAACAGTCAACAAGTGTGACTATGTATGTACCTACCGAATGGCGTTTACTGTCATACAATCAAAATATCGCTACTCCCGCACTAAGGCCATAAAATTAAGACTGCCACATTGTTATGAATCTCCTTCCCTCCCATCATATTTCACCAGCACCGATGGGAGACGGATAACCTAGGGGAACCCTTTTGGTTTTCTTACGCTTTCGTCCTGCATTTATCTCTACAATCGAACGGCGGGGGCGTGTTTGAAGGGGGCGAGAGGTCATATGTGTAGATTCATAAATACCACACTTGTTGCATAACTAGCGAGATACGAGGATGAATAAATTAATGCGGTGTCCTTTTAAAAGAAAAGACAAAATAACTAAGAGACTCACAATCTTACCAACGTTAAGTTTTGACTTTCGCCAGCCGGGAGTTTCCGAGGATTGACAATTGAAACAACGTCTCTTCACCACCGGCGATTCCTTAACACCTACATCGTCCGTGTACTGTACATTAGGATCATCTTCCTCTACTATTGAGGGGCTAGCCACTTCATCCACCTCCTCTTCAATCGGTTTTTTTGAAAATATCCGGACCTTCAGGGGGTTTTACAATGGGTGATTGGGCGCAACGATTAGCCTCAGGGTGGACAGGAGGACCGATGGATGGCATATGCAGAACTGGATGAAGGAGAGGTGCACTATTGGTGTAGTGGGGATGAGGGTGGTGATGAGGGTGATGTGGCAGATTCTGCTGTGGTTGTGCGTTAGCAGGTGGTCCTGGTGGTCCCACACACTGTGGATGACCAAATGGGCCCGGAGGGGGAGGGGGGCCAGGACGGTGCACAGGTGGAGGAACATGCGGATGATGTTGTGTGTGATGAGAGGGGGGGCCCATGGGGAGATGTTCTGAACTGATGGGGGCTGCTCACTGGAACATAAAACATAGCACCAAACCAAGGTCCGTGGTGATAAGGAGGATACGGGTTAGGAGGTGGATAGTGGGCTTGTCCATGTTGTTCTGGCAGACCGGGTGGCCCAAGAGATCTAGAGGGATGCTGGCTGAGGGGGCCCTGTGGAGGCTGCCCTAGACGAAGGGATTGGTATCCATGCAGAGGAGCCACAGGAGGAGGAATATTGGTAGGTAGCTGCAATGTATTAGTTGAGATGGGTGCTGATATAGTCTTCGTGCTTCCAACTATTTGTGCACCACCTCGGTGGCTGAGTTCTTTCTGGCCCAGATCATGATGAAAATCGGCAAAGATGTCTGTATGAGGAGGACTATCTAGTGTAGCCTCAGGGGGTATAGCCAACTGAAAGTAGTATTAGCACTTATTATAATTAAATATATGTTGCTTACTATGGCACTAGTCCAAGCTCGGAAATGAGGTAGGGTAATTTTAGCACATTTCCCATACTTATTGGTCATGCATAGTTTATTGTGGCCACAAATTTGACATTTTTTCAATTTTTCCAGTAGCTGCTTCTCCATGACTTTGTAAGGTGCATTGTATCCTGCATTTTCATCAGCAAGGTCATCAGCACTGATTGGTTCAGTATCAGATTCTATAAAATAATTTGTGGTGGGGCTGCACTTTTTGCTCTTCGCAGCAGTCTTGATGGTACCAGTCTTATAAGGCTTCTTCTTGTCAACCCAGAGTTCTTTAGATGACTGAAAATCTGCCAAGAACTAAAAACTTGTCATCAGTTTGAATACAGCATCCAAGAGCACATGGTTACATCATCTGGAAATTTAATTTCTACAGTGGCACTGTCACCTTTCTTCGCAACTTCTGTGGGATATAATTTAGAAACAAACTCCCAATTCGCTTGATTTTGGAAGTTGTAGACAGTTTGTTTGTCCATTGTAAACCTAACAAAAAGTACGGGCTGCTTCTTAAAATGACAGTGGATTAGCATGCCAGTTGAAAATATTGTTTTAATGACAGTGTCATATGGCTCATTAGCCTTAGCCTCAACTATCCCAATGACTTTTGTACTTCCATCCATATATGGAACACAAAACCAAACATCTATCAGAGTGTGAAATATGTTTAAAAAAATAGAATCATATGCAATGCACTCAGAACAGATAAGACAGGTGCTGCTGCCTTTTGTGCATCTTGCACCTTTTTGGCAACTTTGCGCTTGCCAGTAGTCTTTTGTTTATGAGGAACATAGTCAAATGCACCACTCAAGTCATTGCCATCTGACATATTCACAACACTGTTCACATCATGATTGTCAGTCTTAACCTGTCCTGCATCATCCTTAGAATCACAATCAGAATTCTCATCCTGATTCTCCTGCACAGGTGACAATAGAACTATGGGAGATTTTTTTAAGTTAGTATCCACATTATGGGGCCTTTTGTTGGTATCCGTCTTGCTATCTGTTTGAGAAGCCCGAGCAGAAGGGGCATGAGACCTACAGCCCTCTATAATGTTGCTAGGATCCACACTATCACACTGCCTCTTCAGATTCAATTTCTTCACTGTAGCAGCACCAATTGAGTCAATGGGTATCTTCTTTTGACTCATGTGAGTGTAAATGAGGAATTTTGCGGGGTGAAGACATGTCACAGTGTGACAACTGCACATGGATGGTCCACTCAGTTAGCAAGATGCATCTGTCTCAACACATATCATTTACAACTACATACAGATCTCAATTATAGGCACAAAGCTAGCTAAATATTTACTTATAGTATCCCAATTTATCTCTGCACAAATGTGCTAAAATAAGGCAATCTAAGAAGAGTCCCACTGGCATGTAGAGAGTAACCCCCTCATTATAGAGCAAGTATTAAGCCTACATCTCCTTTAAGTAGCTATATGCAGTAAAAAATATTGTGTAGACCAATCATTGGGCTCATCCAAGCCAAAATGGAGGCAGGAGAGCCAGTGCAATGGTGTAGGAGTAAATTATAAATACCATGTAATAAGCTACATTTAAGTTATAGGCACAATGCCCCATACTACTATATATATCTCCCAAATTGTTGTGTCTTAATCACACCCTGTTCGCAAGATACAGCGTCATTTGTTTGACAATCTAAAACGGAATTTTATTGAAATTGGAACTCCGCCATCGGTACCCGGAACAGCTGTAACTATTGGGGAGAAATTAAAATAACCATGAGTGTTTTTTTCGAGGAAGTCGTCTAGGACATCATCATCAACCTCAACCTCGTCAATATCTGAGCTGATGTTAACAGAACGGTCCCCGTTCGACCAGTCGACAGTACGTAAAACTGGGCCAGGCGGGGACGGCGCTCGATTCTCGAAATCATGAAGTGGCGAAGGAGGTGGAGAAAACTTCGATGATCCCGAGTGATGGCTAAGTTCTGCCTCTGGTATGTCGGGGTGAATCGACAGCGCAGGACTCGGAGGAAAATCAGGTGGGATGTCCTGCTCCTGATCTACTAAACCAGGTTCAATCGACGTGGGCTAGCGATCGAAGGGTCAGTGTCAGCAGCAGGAGGGTCAGCGGCGGAAGGGTCAGCGGCGGGAGAGTCAGCGGCGGGAGAGTCATCGGCGGGAGAGTCATCGGCGGGAGAGTCATCGGCGGGAGAGTCATCGGCGGGAGAGTCAGCGGCGGGAGGGTCAGCAGCGGAAAGGTCAGCAGCGGAAAGGTCAGCGGCGGAAATGTCAGCGGCGGAAGGGTCAGCGGCGGAAGGGTCAGCTGTGGAAGGTTCTGCAGTTGAAAAAGGTTCTTCAATCGAAGGTTTCTCAATTGAAAGTTCCGCACTCAAAGGTTCTGCCATGGAAGGTTGGACAATGAAAGATTCCGTCATGGAAGTCACCGCAATCGAAGGTTCGGTCGTTGAAAGTTCATCTCTGGAAGGTTTACTCACGGGAGGTTCGGCCACAGAGAATTGAGGCTCAAGTTCAGGTTTAGATGATGGAGGTAATGATGGGGGTGGCGGTGAAGGCCACGGTGGGCACGGCGTAACAATTCGCTTAGAAGACCGCGTTGCCCTTGCAATTCGTGTCGAACGCCGTTTATCACCATTACCAACAGCAGCCGGGGGCTTTAATTTCTTGAACTTCGAATGAGCAACTCCGGCGGCTGAACGCGTAAGCCTGCGGTTGACTTCTTGTCGCGTGCCGTGGGACTCGGGTGGGGAGGATATTGATGGTGATGGTTGAAAAGGTTTTGTGCGCGAAGGCTTTTTCTGCGCCTTTGGAGGTTTGTCGACCAAGGGTGAATTTGATGTGCTCCCAAACGCATCAGGGGGCAAATTATTGGTTGAGGGCTCACTTCCTAACGATGGGTCCGATTCCTCCCGCGGTGGGGTTGCCGGGAATCCCTTCGTCTCGGTGGAACTTGTGGTTGGCTCGACAATTAACGTCACAACCAGCCCTTCATCCTCTTCCTCACTGTCTGGTTTTTTTTGGAGCAACCTTTGAGGAAACAGGCGAGAGGATTGTACTGTCTGGTGAGAGACCCTCAGAGGCTGCTAAATTACCGTCAGGGTGGGATGCTGGTGCAGAATATGATACCGGAGGAATGATAACCTGCTTCTCTAAAAAGGTAGGAGTAGCGTTTGATTATAAATGCATTTTTTTAAGAGAAAATGAATAAAATCAGTCGACTTCGCATAGAGACAGGATTAGAAGAAAAACTAACGGTTCGAGTGCCCGGACACTTGAGAGGGGTCTTTATGAGGAGTTTCAACTGTCACTATTCCCATTGTCATGGTAGATTCAGTAGCAATGGCAGCTAAAGGAGTATCCAAATCAGTAGTTGTAACGTCAGACTTTTCCGCGTCAAGTTGGACAATCGGCTATTTTGAATTAGAAAAAAAGAGGAATATTATAAAGGTTCTTAGTAAACACATCGATAATGCAATTAGTTAAAGGAAGTATTACCGGCGAGTCAACTTCCATCAAGTGGTATTCATTTTTCCCAAGACGTCGGCGCTTTTTCGAAAGTCCCTTTCTCGTAGATTTCGTAGGAGCCACAGAAGGGGGGCTTTCTTCATCGGGGGGGGCCTTGCGTTTCGAAGTCGAAGCCGTCAGCAGAGGAGTGCTGGGTTGTACGACTCGTTCCATAAGCTCATAAGCACCTTTCGATTGCTCCCCATCACTCGATACCTTCCTATCTTGTATTACAACATCTTCAAGACCAAAAGACACCGTTTTTTGCCCAGATTCATCGTTTGATGTATTCCTCATGACATCCATCAGCCCCTGAATGGCAAACGGCCGTTCTTTTCCTCCCTTGTTCAGCCGATCACGCACAAGAGCTTGCAGTTCACGTCCAGAAAGAAAATAGAAGACAGTCTGTAATCGGAGGAGATGGTCGTGTAGAACGTTGAGTGATGCAGCGTCGTTCGGAGTGTCAAATGGCGAAGGACTCGGGGAGTCTTGAGGTCGGAAAAAGTTTGCAAAGGTCCTAATGGACCCAAACGAAGGAAAATATGCATTTGAATTAGTCGGAGGAAGGGAGGGGGCCTCCTTGATAGAAGATGAGGGTTGCGGAGGCCATGCCTTTATGAGATGTCTGACCCGTGCTTGTAAAAGTTGGGCAAATCCTGCCGGACTCATCATGTCGATAAGGAGATTGAAAGATTCATTCGCTTCTTCAGTTGGAGAATTAGATGTATCATTAGAGGACTCGGGGTCAGACGGTGCCATTGACGTGGAGAACACCATCTAGTGTGCAATGGCGGAGATTCAAATACTTGCAAGTCCGGCGTCCCATCATCGTCGATAAGCCTACTCAGCAATTCGTTTTATTTTGTTTCTCCCACATTTTTCGCATGAATCCCTTTGGTTTCAGTTTAATATCAATTTTATATTAGAGTTCACGCTCTTTCGCAGTTTTTCCGAGACAATGGGTGAGCAGAGCTTTTCTCGTTGACCCAACTCTGTTATGAGCCATACCAGCGATTGTTGCCACTATCCGCCTGCTTTCACCCAGTTTATATGAACATTTGAGGGTGATATTCTCATACCACTGATTTAACACGAACATCACCGAGATTGTGTTCCTGTTTGACCGTGTTCTAACACGCCGAAATATTTCTCCTTTCCATCACTACAACACCCTAAATTAATGTTTCCGCCATGTGAACGTGTTTTTTGGACGTAAAATACTTTCCAATATTCCGGTAAGGTTGACCTAGGGTTGCGTACAATCGTCGTGTTGACCTGACCCGTCACACCTAACTCTGGCTCCGCTTGATGGACGCATGTAGCACCACTCCACCGCTCGAACTGCATCCAGTTCCGTTTTACCCTACCATCAAATATTAATGGTGCTTAATTCAATATCTGGCTTTCTCAGTAAGTCCTCGGAAAGAGAGTAAGATGGTGGGTGCTTGAAGATGAACACTGGTTTTCAAAGTCTATGATTAAGCTTTCAGGACCCCTCGACATCCACGAAAGACAAGAAGACATACCCTGAACAATAAATCGTTTGGATGAGATGTGTACAACGTGAGCACTTTGTGAACAGAGGAAATGATAGCCATAACCGCTCGAACCCGATCATATCACTTGCCTCCGAAGATCGGATACGATCATCCCATGCGTAAAGTACGGCTTGCTAAGAGTGGTCCTTGGGAACCCGCTATGATCTCACATTCATCTCAAGTGATTTCAGATATCAAATTAAGTTTATATTACATAATTATGTTACGTAGACATCAGGTATTGGGCTAGAATCATACAATTGGACTAGAATCATACATGGTCAAGGACCCGGCAATCTGCGACACTCAGCGGAGTTGGAACTTTCAAGCAAGTTTGGGACAATATGCAGTTAGCCGGTCAAGCACTGATTTCTCACGCATTTTCATAAATGACGACCTTTCATCTCACCGTCAGACCAGAGATCAAATACTTCTACAACATATTGATATTGTGTGAAAAACTACTATCAAGGCATACTCTTTAGAGGACCCAGGTCGGGGTCAGTTCTTAACTCAAAGCTTTCCCTGTCGCTATTGGAGTTTATTGTACGTCTTTATGACTATATTTATGATCGAATTACCAATGTGATATTTCTGTGCCCTATTCTCCAATTTATAAGGATGATTCGATACTTGAGCAAGTCTATATAGTACCTAGGTTCGGACAGTCCTAATATTCTGGCGGATGACGGTAAAATATACTTTCATATTCAACAAACAAAAAAGTACTCTCTTAATTTGATAATTATATGATTAATCGCGGGTACAATGTTTCGGCACACAAAGGATTCAATGAGCCCCTGAAAAGCCGTAGACCCTTCGTTTGGTCACTCATAGTCGTTATCTAAGCGCAGGATTGAGATCAGAAAGCGATATACGTCGGATTGTAAGCCTGGTGAGGCTTACCACAACGGACCTTTAATATTTAGTATCCACTCCGTTATATAAATAGGATAAACGCGCATAGTAGTTTTTTCATTATCGTTTTTAACTACCGTCACTATCGTGTACTATCGTCTCTGTTCATCGACGAATATACTCGGGTCCTATCAACGTTTGGACTGAGACTTAGCGAGGCTGCAATTGACGGCAGCCTTTCACGGATACTATCATTTATGGATAAGTGTATTTCGTATGACGTTCTCTATGAGGGATACACTTAGTCCAGAGAAGGTCAACCAGACTTCTCCTGCCGAGCTTTACGTAGAATATATTGTAAAAGGTCGCAACTTGTAGACGCAGTGCCACTCAGGAAACTCCTGAGTGCGAGTAGAGGAGTGCGAGTAGACTGACTCTGTTGTTTTTTACTATCGTACAATACCTATTTAATTTATACTAATCTATGTCCATTGTTCTATCTAAATGAGTATAACAATGGGTGTATATATCCACAATCATGTGCCACTTAGAATAAGGGGCATAATAGAAATCTAATAATAGATTCAAGTAGTCATTGTGCTCGGAGGTAATTCAACCGTTATTGTTCCCTTTTTACAACACTCCCCCTCGGTCGAATTATCAACAAGTCCAAGTTGTGATATTAAAGTGTTGTGTTGATCCCGTGGTAGTGATTTCGTGAAAACATCGGCAAGATTATTCTTAGTGTTGACTTCATTTACACTGACTGTCCCATCCATAATTTTTTCTCGGATGTAGTGGTATTTAATATTGATGTGTTTTGTCCTCTTGTGATAGACATTGTTTGAAGCAATTGAGCGGGCACCAAGTGAGTCACTAAAGATATTAATTGGGAGGTCAATGTCGAAATAGAGCTGTTGGAGAAGGGATACGATCCACTGTGCATGTTTAGAGCATTCGGTGAGGTCCATGTACTCTGCTTCGGTCGAAGAGAGTGCGACAGTGCGTTGTCTCTTAGTGGCCCAGGTTACCGCCCCTCCTGTGAGCACAAATGTGTATCCTGTAGTTGATCGACAACTGTCTTTATCTCCTGCCCAGTCAGAGTCACTGTACCCAACCAGTTCTGTAGAGTCGTTTTTTCCATATGTAAGTTTGCGAAGTCATGTCGTGATGAGGTATCGCAGGTGTGCTGAACAGTGGCTAGTTGAGCAGATGTGGGGTTCGATCCATATTGTGATAGCTTGTTCACAGCATAGCATACAGTAGGCAACAAAACCCTTACAATGTTTTGCACTTTTTGAAAGACATGGCTATTCCTCCAGAAATAAATTCTGTAAATTGCTGAAAATATTATGTAATATACTTCAACATCATACCTTCCAGAAAGGCACAGCCACAAGGCACCATGTCCTTATTTGGTATGTCCACATCACACACAAACCAATAGCTCATTGTAAGGGTTTTGTTGCACACTATTTTGAGACTATTATTACAAGAAATTAGTATTTAGTATGGCCCCCCTTTGCTCTAATCACTGCTGCAAGTCTTCTAGGCATACTCTCAATAAGCTTCTGACACTCCTCCTTTGGAATCTCTTCCCACACCTTCTGCACCCTCTCCCATAGTTTATGAACACTATTTGCAGGCTGTTCATACTCCCCCAGCTTCTTTTTGACATGATTCCACAGATGTTCAATAGGATTCATGTCAGGAGATTGTGCAGGCCACTTGAGGACTGTAACATCATGGTCATTAAACTATTTCTGGGCCTTGTTGCTGCTGTGTTTGGGGTCATTGTCTTGTTGAAACATAACATCAGCCACTGTTTTGTTGTAATATTTGAGGGTTTGCTGGAGTTCATCATCCAGGATCTCCACATAAATCTCAGCATCCATCCTCCCATCAATTTTGGTTGCAAACCCAACCCCAGCCCAGCCTATGCATCCCCACATCATCAGGTTTTCTCCTCCAAACTTGACTGTTCCCTCTACTAACCTATCATTTAACCTCTCACCCACATTTTTCCACACATTTTTCCTTCCATCTGATCCCAGCCTATTAATCTTAGTCTCATCAGACCATATGACCCTCTTCCAGTCCTCCAGGGTCCATTCCAAATGCCTTTCTGCAAACTCCAATTGAGATTTCCTATAATGAGATTTGAGAAGTGGCCTTTTTCTCTTTACCACAGCCCTCATGCCTATGGTTTTGAGGTGGTGATGCACTGTTTGTGAAGTAATAGGAGTGTTGATGATGTCTATAAGTTTCTTGGTTGCCTGTGTGGCATTATCAACCTTCCCCATGCCAATTATTCTTCTAGGATAGGCAATATTGGCTGTGGTAAGCTTTGTAGGATGGCCACCAGAGCATTTGGGGAGGTCAGGGTGATGCTCAGAGTGAATACAACTGATGGTGGCACTGCTGAGATGAGTTTGGTAACATATTTGAGCTCCAGAAATGCCAGAGTCAAGTAGAGTAAGAACATGTTGGATTTGGCTGGAGGAGAGCTTTTTCATTGTGAGTAGGGTGATTGTGGGATTCCAACTGGTTGCTTTCATCTTATATACATTGAGGAAGAGTGGTCACATGACTTTGTTGAACTTTATAAACAAAGTCATGTGACTAGGACCCATTTTGAACTTTAAAAATGTGTGCAACAAAACCCTTACAATGAGCTATTGGTTTGTGTGTGATGTGGACTTACCAAATAAGGATGTGGTGCCTTGTGGCTGTGCATTTCTGGAAGGTATGATGTTGAAGTATATTACATAATATTTTTGGCATTTTACAGAATTTATTTCTGGAGGAATAGCCATGTCTTTCAAAAAGTGCAAAACATTGTAAGGGTTTTGTTGCCTACTGTATATCTAGTTGTGTCCCTAGCATGGTATACATGAGGGACCCGACAAGTTGTTGGTAATGTGACCTCGTCGTAAGATCAAATCCTGTCTCTGTATTGGATACAAGATTGGTTCCTGTGGGAAAGGGGTGTATGCCAGCCGGCAGTTCTGCATATTGAAGTGATCAGCTATACGTTGTATGCAGTGGGTCTGGTCTATCGTGATAGTCCTTTTCGAATGGTTGCGGGTAATGTGAAGTCCCAGGAATTGTTCTATTTCTCCTAGATCAGTATATTTATACTTGGAACCAATGAAAGCTTTCACATCTTGAATGTTTTTCAAGTTGCCAAAAATTGCCATGTCATCAACATATACTAGGATAATTGTAAACTCTCCCCCTTCGTTGTGACTCTTGAAAAAGATGGAGACATCCCCTGAAAGTAGCTTACTGTATCTGAAGCTTTCTAAAGTCCCTTGCAGGTGCTCATGCCATTGGCGCCATGCTTGCTTCAAGCCATAGATCACTTTCAGGAAACGACACACGAGTGTTTCCTTCCCAGGTACTGTGAAGCCTTCCAGTTGATCCATGTATATCTCTTCATTGAGATTCCCATTTAGATAGGCTGACTTGATGTCAATTTGGTGGATATCCCAGTCGTAGACAGCTGCCAATGATAATAAAAGTCATAATGAGTCCAGATGAGCAACTGGAGAGAATGTTTCCTCATAGTCAATTCCTTCAGTTTGTGTGAACCCTTTCGCAACAAGCCGGGCCTTACATATATCTTGTGACTTCTCCCTGCATATTTCATTTCGTCACATACACCCATTTGTTCTTAACGGTGGTCCGGCCTTCTGGTAGACTGACCAGCTCCCAAGTCTTATTATCTGCTAGTGATGTGATTTCTTCATTCATAGCTTGCTGCCAAAGGTATGCTTCGGGTGTCTTCATGGCATAAGTGTAGGTGCTATGATCTCCAGTTGGTGTAATACTCGCAGCAGCTATGAAGGCCTCTGGGGAATCATCCCAGACATTGGCAACCCAGGGGCGTAACCCTTGTTGTATGTGTTCCCGATCAGGGTGTGCATTCATTGGATCGTTTCGCTGTATGCCCCAGTTCGGTCTGGTGGACCTACAAAGTGGTGGAAGTGGCTCTTCAAGCAGAGGTGTTGGAGGGGGTGCATTTGAGTGTGGCGATGTAGGTGTATGCACACTTGTATGTGGTGGTATGTGATCTTCATCGTCACTCTCAGGTAATAAGAGGTCAAGTAGTTCAGTGTTGCTGTGTGGGGTCACAGATGATGGTTCAGTTTGGACAGGTTTGATTGTGTGAGGGTGGATAGGGAAGATACCTTCTTCAAAGGTAACATCAGTTGAAGCTATGAATCTTCGTGCCATGGGGTTCCATAGTTGATATCCTTTTGTAGTTGGTTCATAGCCTGTGAATATAAGTTTTTCTGATGTAGCAGCAAGTTTGGTTCTTGCCGTTGTAATGTGCCTATATGTGAGGAAACCAAAGACTCGGAGGTAAGATAGGTCAGGCAGATGGTTAAAGAGCCGTTCATATGGGGAAATATACTCATTGACTCGTGAGGGTACATGATTTCTTATGTGGGTGGCCGTGGATACAGCACTCTCCCAAAAAGTGTTTGGCAACCTGGCAGATTGTAACATGGCCCAGGCAGCTTCCGCTATTGTCCTATTTGCTCTCTCAGCTACATCATTTTGCTGTGGTGTGTGGGGTGTGGTGAGTTCATTTTTAATTCCCTTTTCTTCCAAGAATTTGATGAAGTCTTTTGATAAAAACTCCCCCCCTCGATCAGAATGTACAGCCCGTATGTCTGTTTGAAATTGGGTCGATATATATGCAGTGAAAGACTTAAATGTGTTAAAGGCTTGATCTTTGGTGCGCAAGAAAAATGTCCATTTAAAGTGTGTGTAATCATCAACAAGCATGTAGTGATAAGAATTCTCTTGTATAGATCCTATGTTCATTGGTCCTGAAAGGTCCATGTGGACTAGTTCAAAGGGGTTTGTTCTCCTTGTATGCGTAGTTTTAAAGGTCCTTATCATGGATTTTCCAAGTAAGCAGCCTTCACATGTAGAGAGCCTGTGTGCAGAAGTGGAATCTATGTGATCACTGAGCTTCTGAAGAGTTGTCCAGGAGAGGTGTCCCAACTGGGCGTGGAGAGTCTCAATCGGGATTTTCTTCTGGATCGAGTGAACTGTAGGCTGTGAGGAACGGAGTGTGATCCATTATTGTTGTCCAATTAAAATTCCTTTTGCACATGGAGCAGAATTCTTGCTGAGAGTAACAGTGTTTGTGAAAAAGGTGGTAGAGATCCCTTTTTCTCCTAGTTTCCATATTGAAATGAACCTCCCATTAATGTTGGGCGAGTGTAGGACATTTGTTAATCTAATTTGTTTTTCAATCCCTTCGATTTGTGTGGTGGCTGCAACTGTGCCAATTCCAATGTAGGATATTCGTGTGGTCCCATCTGCCAGGTGAATGTGTTCTGGTCTTGGCAGAGCTCGGTATTCTGAGAAGTCTGAGATTTTGTGAGTGATGTGATCTGAGCATCCTGAATCTAACATCCATTTTGTTTCATGCACAATGTAAAAGATAATGGCCTCATTTGAGATTGACTTAACCATTACATTGGTACTGCTAGGAGGTGGGGTATATGCTTCCTCTTGTATTGATGTGCTCACAGTTGGTGTATCTTTCTCTTTCCCATCCTTCCCCACTTTCCATTGCTTTCTCTCACTCTGTGCCTCCTCTTTTGAAAGGCCATGCTGTTTCTGTCAGCAGTCTCTCTCCCAATGCCCCAGGGCGCTGCAGAAGTTACATGTATCATTAGTCCTCCTTTTCCCTTGTTTTATTGCATTAACTGAGGTCATTCTTTGTAATAGTTCTTCAGATAGAATGTGGGCACACATATTTGCAGAAGTGAGTGTCTTGTAGTCACTCACGTTCACTAGAATAGTTTGCTGGATTATTTCGTATGTGGGGTAGGGCGTGAAGGATAAGGAGTGCATGGAGGCTATCTGCAATGGGCATTCCAGCTGTTTCGATATGGGAACAGTATTCAGACATCTCATCTATCTGTTGTGTAAATGGGAGATCAGTTGTAATAGATGTATTGAAGTATTTGGTGATGTCGACCCAAAGATTGAGTCCTGTGCGAGTGCTGTAAGTTTCTTGTAGTCTTTTCAGAATATTGTCTCCCTGATATGTCTTATTGTATTTCCGTTTAAAGAATACTTCCATTTCTGTCCTATTATGGTCTCAGTTTGTAGTACAATAACGAGAAGACTTATATTAGTTTCCGCGAATTTGTACTTTACCTTAGATCTGATATCGACTTAGTTTCTTATTCCCTCTTCCGTCTTTCTGTACGCTCAATATTCGGAACTCTTCGGAACTCTCAATATCCGTATCTTCCATCGTAAGTCTCACCTCTGAAATTAAGGACTTTGAGTGTTTGCGTAGAGGTGCAGCACATAAGCTGAAGCCAATGTCCTGACCCTATCCGATAGTTCCCGACTTTCCGGTGACTTTCTGATAGTTCCAGAATAAGTTCCCGACACGGCACTTAACGGTCTGTCCCATTCATTAATGGCCTGTGTTTCTTCACTTGTAGGGGTCTCAGGTGTTTTTGGTGTTGGGCGAGTCTCATTTCCCTCAGCAATGCATAATACTGTGTGAGGCGAAATGCACTTCGTACTGAATATGACCAATCTTCCCAATTTGTTCCATTGAATTTTTCAATTGAAGTTAGAAGTCTGGAAGTTATTGATGACATGTTCTGATTGTTGCAAGATGGGTGTGTGTGTGCTGTAGGTATTGTCAGGTAGGAATAGTACCTTATAAGTGTGTTAGGCAGCAGGGCCTATAACCTATTGTAAAAGGTCACAACTTGTAGACACAGTGCCACTCAGGAAACTCCTGAGTGTGAGTAGACTGACTCTGTTGTTTTTTTACTATTGTACAATACCTATTTACTTTATACTAATCTATGTCCATTGTTCCATCTAAATGAGTATAACAATGGGCATATATATCCACAGTCATGTGCCACTTAGAATAAGGGGCATAATAGGAATCTAATAATAGATTCAAGTAGTCATTGTGCTCAGAGGTAATTCAACCGTTATTGTTCCCTTTTTACAGCAGAATATTCGTAGCACGTCATTTCAAGTCTGTGGTAATCTATATATACATACAAACAGCTAAATGTTAATAATGCTATTGCGTGTGCCAAAGAAGGGTATAACTAAAGCACTAATTAAAGCCAAGAACCTGTTGCAAGCACACGATGGGTTTTCATGCGGGTAAAGGTGATCCTGGACTTTCATTATAACAATATGATCTGCATTCAAACTCCCCAGTTACCTTCTTGGGCTATTGAAGGTGATCATGAGGGATTGGCAGCCAAAGCAGGAAGGCAAACAGCACCGTGGGCATATATGTTCTGGGTCTCAGTCTGGGTCCCATATTAGATTTTTTGGGTTTGCGAACAATGTAGCATGTGATTGATGGGTAACCGGGTATAGTATTACTGGTAGTAGGTACTTAAACTAGGTACTTGTACTCTACACTTCATATGTTTGCAACATGTTCTTTGTACCCCAACTGAGTCAAGTGTATTACAAACCTGAAAATTCTAACATCCCAGGGTCACTCCTAATCTCAATTATCCACTCCGCCACACACCACTTTGTATCCTGATTCCGCCACCCCCTCACTGCCTCACCTTCATCCATTCAGGGCATCCCCTCCCAGTCCACACAAGATCCTGGCAGATTACAGCCCTTTGCATTACGTAAGGCACGCACTAGATTTGTGTGGAAATATTGTTGAAAGTTGCCAACCTCGTAGCTTGCTCAATAATTGACCAATTGTCTTGTAACTTAATATATGTATTTTAATGCTGTATATCTAGTATATTATGATGTTATAATTCCAAAATTTGACCTACAGCATGTTTCCCAAAATTGCAGTCCATTTGAGGTTGTGAACCAATTCATGAGCCAACAGATGTGTCACTCCCAATGAGTTTGTAATATGTTGTTTTACATGTATCTTGGTAGTAAAAAATGACAGCACCTGGCTTTTGCGGTCAGAACTAATGTGAGTGAGGTTGCCGAGTAAATGCATACAACTACCCCCATACAGGTTTGCAGCTGGTAATTAGACAGCAAAAGCCAGGTGCTGTCATTTTTTACTACATACAGTGACCCAAAAAAGCATCCAGATGTTTGGTGAAATTGGAAAGATGGGTTTGCAGCTCCAGAAATAAAGTAGATAAAATTCTGAATACATTAGAGGTAAGAGGCATACATCTGACCTACATGATGACATAAGCATGACATCATAGCTTTCCTTATCAGGGAAGTAGGAAATAAACAATGGACATGGTGCATCCGGACATTTTTTTTGCTCTGTCAACTGATACATGAAACTCAACTAAGGTTCATATAACTGTGGGAATTTCTGGTTAGGTTCAACAATGTCATGTGACCACATGTTTAAGTAACACATTTACATGAACCTTTGCCTCAATTCACCCCCCCACCACATGATGAAGAAGCACTCTACTGAAACAAGGCTCTCTGTCATTTCTCTTCTCCAGGAGGGTCACTCCTGCAGAACAATTGCTTCTAAAATTCATATTGGGGACTCTACAGTATCAGAAATTCGCTCCCAACTCCCTGGTCCACTTCCAACACCTTCCAGAGGTTGTCCTCCCAAACTCTCCCCCAGGGATCATCACCACGTGGCTCGTTCTATCACCTCTGGACAGGTTGATAATGCCTCCCAAGCCAAGTCCCACCTCTCCCTCAATGTCTGCACACAGACAACTAGAAATGCATTGAAGAAAGAGAATTTGAAGGCTGTGGTGAAGGCCAAAAGACCTCTTCTTGCCTGTTGACACATCAAGGCTCGATATGAGTTTGCTATCAAATACCAGCATTGGACTGAGGAGGACTGGTTTAGGGTTTTCTTCTCAGATGAGACCAAAATCAATCGTTTTGGCTCTGATGGGAGGTTGTGGGTATGGAAAAGACCAGGTTCTGCACTCACTCAGCAGCATATCAATGGAACTATCAAATTTGGAGGGGGGAGTCTAATGATTTGGGGATGTATGACAGCACATGGTGTGGGGTACATGTGCAAGATAGATGGGAGAATGGATGGGGAGTGTTACGACCCGTTCCCAGATGTTTTCAATATCCGACTTCCGATCTCTGACTATGGAACATCATAGTTACCGTATCATCTGCGTTCTTCCCTTGTTCCGCATTTGGTAATTTGTCCATTGACAAGTATTCACTCGTTTGTTGTTGTATTCCCATTTCGGAATATTGTCTCCCTAATATGTCTTATTGTATTTCCGTTTTAAGAACATTTCCGTTTCCATCTTATTATGGTCTTAGTTTGTAGTACAATAACGAATAGACTTATATTAGTTTCCGCGAATTTGTACTTTACCTCAGATCTGATATCGACTTAGTTTCTTATTCCTTCTCCCGTCTTTCTGTACACTTGATATTCGGAACTCTTCAGAACTCTGAATATCTGTATCTTCCATTGTAAGTGTGAAGAGTCGATAGATTCTGACCGTTCAATATACGAAGAATAGTGTCTATTCAACTACTATTAGCAGATATTGACCGTACAGTACAATACCGTAGATTACTAGACAAGCTGTACTAGTAAGAAGACACGCTATGCATCACAAGAGCAACTGTACAGTTGCTCTTGACGGCTAGAATGAAAGAATGAAAGAGTTGACCTTCACGGTACAACTCGTAGCTAGATGTAAAATATATAATCAACGCGAAGCTGAATATCTAGAGTAAAGAAATAATAGCGCGAGTCAACTATAATGTCGACTAGCGCAAAGACCTTAGATTGGAACTCAACCTTCGCGGTTCGAGTCCGAAGTACGTTAGTATGCAAGAGAATACTACCTTTAAAGGTAGTTGAAATGTTACCCTTGACACCTCTCGCTATTCGACGTCTGGGTCGTTTACGAGGTGGTGTCTTCTGGGTAAAAGTTGTCTGTCTCTTTTGGCGCCGAGAGCGCCCATACGTATACACAAAGCTTCGAACTACAAAATCAAGGTGTGCTCGAAATATAGAAAGAATATAAAGAAAGAAAATAAAAGGTAAATAATAAAGTACTATAATCCAGCTATTATTCCTTAGTCCAGGTATGCATATATGCATACCCTTTACAGTAAGTCTCACGTCTGAAATTAAGGACTTTGAGCGTTTGCATAGAGGCGCAGCACATAAGCTGAAGCCGATGTCCTGACCCTATCCGATAGTTCCCGACTTCCCAGTGACTTTCCGATAGTTCCCGAATAAGTTCCCGACACGGCTCTTAACAGGGAGATGTACAAGGACATATTGGAGGACTATATCTTCAAAACAGTGGAGTATTATGGGCTGGACAGGGAAAGGTTTGTCTTCCAGCAGGACAATGACCCTAAACACACTTGCAAGTTGGCCAAGGATTGGTTCAAGGACCATCAGGTGGAGGTTTTAGACTGGCCTGCACAGTCTCCAGACCTGAATCCAATAGAACACTTATGGTGGGAGTTGAAGAGAAGGCTTGGAACATACCCTGAGGCACCCAAGAGCATATTGGAGCTCTGGGAGAGAGTGGAGGTGGAATGGGAGGGTATTCCATGGGAGAAATGCCTTTAATTGATCAAGAGCATGCCTAGAAGGGTTGCTGCAGTACTAAAGGCCAAGGGGGGGTACACTAAATACTGAAACTGGTAAAAACTAGTCATTAATTACAAGAGCAAAAAAAGTGTCCAGATGCACCATGTCCATTATTAATTTCCTACTTTCCTGATAAGGAAAGCTATGATGTCATGCTTATGTCATCATGTAGGTCAGATGTATACCTCTTACCTCTGATTTATTCAGAATTTTATCTATTTTATTTCTGGAGCTGTAAACCCATCTTTCCAATTTCACCAAACATCCAGACACTTTTTGGGTCACTGTAGATACATATAAAACAACATATTACAAGCTCATTGGGAGTGACACATTTGTTGGCACATGAATTGGTTCACAAGCTCAAATGGACTGCAATTTTGGGAAACATGCTGTAGGTCAAATTTTGAGTTATAACATCATAATATACTAGATATATAGTAGTAAAATACATATATGAAGTTACAAGACAATTGGTCAATTATTGAGCAAGCTATGAGGTTCGCAACTTTCAGAACTTTCAGCAATATTTCCGCGCAAATCTAGCACGCGCCTTACGGAATGCAAAGCGCTCGATTCAAGGCACAAACTGCGGTTTTCTCGTAATACTTCCATCAAATCCGAACTCTCGGGACGGATCCCATTTGTGAAACGTATAACTCCCTACTCTCTGAGTAGTTTGTCACCTGCCTGTCCATAAACCTCCCGTCCGCTGTGCTACAAGCGCCCACCTCACCAAGCCTGCTATCGCATGTTTTATCTCACACGTCCTCTCGCGGAATTCCAACAACAGTTATTTCCACACATGGCACCAGCAGCTCCTCCAAGATAGATGCGTATTATACGGATCCGAAAACGTACTATAGTATTTCTGACAGAGATACACTGCGTGAAGACGGGAGTGGGGATGATGACACACAGTCTGACTCGGTTCCTGTGATGAGGCAGGAAGAGTGTTCAAGGCCGCGCGTTCGGATGAGAATTCTGAGACATGCCTGCGCGGCAGGCTGTGGGCTGTTGGGCTACCATGAGCGATTTGCAGTCTTCTGCTGGTGCTGTCGAGGGGAGCAGGCGGAATCAGATGGGGAGGGAGATATTCAGGATGAAAGTCATGATTATCGTCCTGCCATGGGGAAAAGTGGAATGTAATTTTGGGTTGTGGTGGTCGGTGATAACCTCCAACTAGGAATATCCTCCGATTCAGTTATTGGTGCATGGCACTTGGTATGTGTCTTGCTCATCAGTCTCAGGTTTTTTAATCTGTTGGTCCAAGGCTGTCCACGACAGCCGTGGTTATCAGACCCCAATGTCGGTTGTGTACCAAGTTGTGATGGGGCCATCGATATGGCCCCTTTTCTTCGTTTTCTCTTCACTCTAATCGAGCCTGCGACATTCCTCCAACATTCCTCTCACTCCCGACAAGTAACACATTCCCACCTCTAATGGACGTCAGGATTTTTGCATGTCAATTTATTCCAATTCCAATTGTATTCCTATGCTACATATATGGAAGAAAATTCATCATCTCATTCTCATATCTAGTCATTCTCCTCCCCATGATCTGTCTCGTTTAATTATCCACCTCATTCCCAATCTCCGTCTCACCGCGATGTACAGTAACGAGAAGCGTACTGTCGCTCTCATCTCACCCCGCGCTCTCTTTCGCTTTCCCCGTTTCTCGTCATTTTTCTTCTCATTATATTTTTCCTCTTAAATTATGTACTCACATGCCTTGCTTTTGAGACCATTTCTTAGTAACTGTTTCTTCAGCGTCCATCTCGCACTCCAGTACTTGCTTCTGTATTCTCACAACATAGGTAAGCTATAGATTTTGAAGAATAACTCATTTAATGTCTTACAATTTTTGCAAGGGATAATCCTATTAGTCACTTGGTTGTCTCCCAGCCTACAAAGTCGGTCCTGGAGTGCTTCATCGTAGAACGTGCTGAGCACTCAACACACATTTCCATGCTTGTATGTCACGCCCTTTCCCTGCTCTTCATACATCACGGACAGCTTTCCAGACATTCTGGGTCATGAAAGCAGCCCTAAGCGATCTGGAGTCGACCAAACGCGACACGCTCTCCTTCTTGGTCTGCCAGCGGATTCTGCACAAGTCCCATGAAAACATCTTCGGCCACCTGCCGCCCCGCACAGGTCTCTCAAGGTGCATTCAATATCCCGCTTTCTGCGCAATAAGGTCAAGGCCCGGCTGGAGCCCATGCTGGTCGGTCAGGCTGTGTGCTGGCTGGCGTCCCCGGCGTGCCCCGTTTGGCCGAGTCCACTGGCAGGGTTGAGGTGAGCAAGGGCGATGGGAGTACGGGTCGGCGTGGCCGCAGGGTATCAATCTCACGGGAGAAGACACTGCGCCCCAACCGGCCAGTGTCGTGGATTACGTTAGCGACGATGACTGTGAAGATGGTTCTTCTCCCGACGGGTTCGCCGGTGTAGGCAGACAGCCCTCTAATAATTCTTCGAGATCACTCGTCGCGGATAAAACATGCAGACGGCGCGCTCGGCCCCGGACTGCCGCTCAGACACCGCCGGCATTCCTGATGCACGCCGGAAACATCACACGACCGTCTGAGGACCATCTGGGTCAGCTGGACGACCCCTTTATCATATTGCAGAAGAACGCCGTGCGGATTCTGCTTCGTAGAGCATTATACACATGCCCACTTGCACGCATGCGATATGTCAGCGGCACGAAGCTTGATGAACGTATAATAGACCTAAGCTATAAAGAGGATAGAAATTATGGCAGAGGAAAAAGAGGTGGTCAGGCCAGAGACGAGCATCAACAAGATTACGATCCCGGACGTGGTGGGGTGCGCAAGCACAAAATATTGAGATTGAGAGACGGCGAGAAGTCGAGAAGTCGAGGACCGGTATCAACCGGTATCAGGATGCTACGGATGGTCCGAATGCTGTGGCTGGTGGTGGTGGTGATTGGAAAGAACTTGATGGCACAGGTAATCCTTTGAAGTGTGAGAGATCACCTGAAGATAAAGCTGAATCTCTGAGGCCGGTGAGTACCGCATGTTTACATAATCAAGACAACATTCTTATTCTGGCACAATAGACCGCTTGTTCTCGTAAAGACCGAGATAAAGACACCGATAGTTAGCATGGTTCTCATTATTCTGTATCTACCTATATAACCACCCGAGCGTGTACTCTATAAGTCCTTCCTCCTCTTCGTTTGAAATCTGTGAACGAACAAGCCGATGTGCTTCCGTGGACTCCAGTCGCACGTAGTGTCTTGATGTTGAACTTTGCGTTCGGCAATCACTGAATTGTTCGTCAAGAGGTCGCTGCGAAGATAGACGAAGGCTAGATAACTCACGGTTCGACCAAGACAACATTCCCTTTCGCGGCTTCACCATTCATTAAAGAAAATCCTTTCAACAACAGTTCGTTGAGCTCATCCGCCCTCATGCTGCCCGGAAGGCCCCATAGAACAACGCCTCTGCCCCGATCCGTAACCCTAGCGTCCAGCCCTGTTCCAGTGATGCAATCTCTTGCTGCGGCTTCCTCTCGTCCTTTAGCCCCTCGTGATCTAGTCGCGGGAACATCAGCAACAGTAAGTATGGGTTGGACCGGGGAGCCTGAAATAGTAGCGTTTCTTAGTCGCTTCGCTGTCAAGTCAGCTTGCTCAGGAGTTTCAAAGGAAACATGTGCTTTCCATTCAGGAGGAAATCGAACATACGTTTTGTGAACTTTGAATTGAACTTATCAGAACGATACCATAATATGTGGATGTGACTGTTATTTACCAGCCTTCACATTTTCTATCTTGTGTCGATCTAGCATACGTCTATGTCCGAGTTCAGGGCTGTCCGCGGGATATTACGCAAACAGCAAGACAGTTTTTGACCCTGACTCCCGAGAAAACTTCGCTGTATACATGCGTTAATTGATTGTGAGATGAATCAGTGATAGATATTCTCTCCTTACCAGCACTTATGGCAAAATGTATTATAAGCGTCCATCCAGCTTCACATGCGACACAACCTCCATCCGATGGCTTCTCGCGACGATCGACGACGACGGGAACGTAGTTGGAAAGGGATGATGGTAGAAATAGGAATAGGGATAAGGAGAGGGATAGAGAGAGAGACCGAGATAGAGACCCAAGAACGGATGACTATCACGGTCGGCGAGACAGCAGGAGTCGTTCAAGAAGGACTAGACCGCGACAGGATGAGAGACAGGCATGGTAAGTGTTTTGTATGTCTTTTGGTCTCAGAGGACCATAGAGCCTATGTAAAGATAGACGTTATGACAGAGGTGCCGACGATAGGAGGGCACGCGACAATACGGATGACAGAAGGTGGGACCACAGACGGCACGAGCCCCACGACAGGGATAAACGACGCCATTCTGCCAAAAGCCACAGCGACAAAGACTCTGATCGCGTTGACGAGAGACGCCTGAAGTGTCCAGACATCGATAAATCCAGGAGTGACGAGCGCGAAGCTGCAACGAAGGCAGGGAAGGAGGACCAGATGCCATGTATATTCGCGACATCATGCATTCCTCTGTATGTTCAGTCTCTGCGTCGAGACCTCAGCTGCCAAAGCCGAATATGGATGAGGGATTCCAAAATATGGAGGCGAGGAGCCTGAATACATGGAAGCGGAGGGCGAAGAGGAGGATATGATGGCTGCCATGGGTTTCGGTGGTTTCGGTGCCACAAAGGTGAAGTTCCCGGTTTGGGGGAGTGATGTGATACCTAACTCGAATGTTCAGGGTAAGCCGGTCATAGGGAATCAGGAAGGAGGGGTAGAGATTAAGAACCAGCGGACATGGCGGCAATATAGAGTACGCATAAAGACCAGATATATCGAGATGCTGATCCCAGAACCTTTATTATTTCAGCTGTGGAGTGTTCAATCGGTGTGCCGTACCTACTAATCCACCGTCATCCATCTAACGTTTTACTACAGACCCCTGGACAAAATCAAATGAACATGGAGTCTGTTGTCATTCCTTTATGTGTTTGATGTTAGATAGATGGCGCGAGAATGTATATCATTCGTCCATGAAATGTTGCAGTATAGTACGAAAATTTCGAGCGGAGTGGATTGGATAAGACATGAGCAACCGTCGATGAAAGATGTTCATCTGCATACAGCAGCACCTCAACTCCTCGCCGTTCCTGAAATCAGAATCCATGCAACTTGATCGTGCTCTTCGGGATTTCCTCCTCCGTGAGGAAAGTGGATATCTTGAGTCTCTGCTCCCCCTGAAGTTGGATGACTTGGCCGAGTTCTTCGTCGTCGACAAGAGTCCCATTGCAGGCAAATTGCTGATAGCAAAAGATGGGTCTTTTAACATGGGTGGTATAGGGTTAATTAATACCTTCTTAAATGCTCTAAGGAGCGTTTTAGGGTCTTACTCTGAGCAATTATTGTCATGTGGGTTGATGGACCGATGAGATAAAACGCCACACATCTTTGGGAAAGCCTTGCAACGTCGTCAACGTCTTTCGGCCGTTCCTCTGTTGAATACGAATATGGGTGTAATTCTGCTTGGACCCGACGTCATTTGACTCTCCAAGGGGTCGCCTTCATGCGCGAACGGGTCTTGATTAAGGGGAGGCGACGGGTCAACATGGTTGATATATGGGAGAATTAGGCAGCTGCAACTACCCATAACAGTTGAGGTTATGCACGCTCATGCGATGGGGTGTAGTGTAATGTGTGTGGGGGTTGGGTTTAGGGAACAAGATAGGCAAGACGAGAGTTCGAGAACAAGAAGCGGAGCTATCTTCGGCCATTGTGGGCGCCTAACCGTTCACTTTAGCTCCGCAATGACTTCGTCCACAGAAACTGGAAGAAAAACTCTCAAGGGGAAATGACCCCCTGAATTTATACACCTACCTATTGAAAGAGGTGAACATATATATTTTATATTTTATCATTATATTTAATCGTGAAGTGGGTAGCGCAGAAACTTAAACGAGATTGGGTGGAACAGAAAAATGTTAAGAGTCAGTGGAGAGCTCAAAAACGGAAGGAGAGGTGGACTGAACGGGAGACTGCAGGCGAACACGCGGCTGAAGCACACAAAAGGTAATACACGCCTTGGTCAAGGTACTGAAGTCACGCGCGTGGGCCGTGGAAATGACGCGAAGAAGGCGATATCGCCATCGCTTCTACAACGGCTGGCCATCTGATGCTAAAAATTTACAAGCTTTGCCTTGCAAAGTAGGAACCCAGTGGCATGCAATCGTCTATGAATTCTGCACCTGATGGTCGATCCACTCGGGAGCTTAGTCGTCCAGTTCAAACGAAGAATCACACTTTGCAACCTCGACAGAACCGTGGAGGTGGAAGAAGTCGTGAGGGAGTCCATGATAGTAAGGCTGCAAGGTCGCATGGTGGGAAATATAGGCAGCCTGAGATGCGCCAGAAGATGGGAGATCTTCTGGAAAAAATACAGAAAACATAAAACATATTCCACCTCACTTGATATTATATGCTTACAAGTACTTGTCGTTATTTGATACCATCCGTATACTTTTATGTTGTAATTAGAGACGTCAATTATATGTCCCATGAAGTGAGCGCTTATGAGTCCAACCGTAATAGCTGCAGTTGCTGAGTGTAATTCTCTTTTGTCCAACTTGTGAAAATGTTCTCGTAATAGCCGGTTAAGTCGAATACTGTGTCGCTATAAGACTTTTAGATGACGCAATAAATGGCATCTCATAGTGAAGCGGACTATAACAAGTGGGCTTGCAATAGCTGCCCCTATGAATTCCGATCTCGAAGCAGGTCAATATTCTTTCCACATTATCCAGTCAACAGCTTTATTTCGTTTTTGGTGCAGATGACATCCCAGACACGTCTCAAAGGCAAGGATGTTGATGATGTGCTGGCGGGGGGGAGACCCGGAAGGATGCGGATTCGACGGAGAGTAAGTGCCATTTTCCAATGTGCGCACCTTCGTGTGATGACTTTTATTCAAATACCAGAGCAATGCGACAAGTGTGATGCCGATCGAGCTTATTACAGACAACTTCAGATCCGTTCTGCTGACGAGCCCATGACAACCTGTAAGTTCTGAGTAAATCATCATTGCTGCCTGCTTATTTTCTCTCAGTCTATCGGTATGCAGCCATTAACGAAATATATATGAGATCATATAACCCACCTTTCCAATTGTGCTGGATGTGGACACAACACACGGGAGAATTAAATTTCCTATGTCGCCACTGTCAATTTCTGGATTATAATCAATGACTTCCACGTTAGAATTCCAACTTGTCTGGTATATATACATAATTACTTAAAATCTGTGGTGCTTCAGCTCTCCAGAATATTTTCTTTGAGTTATTCCTCTGTTGATCTACACTTAATTCTTTCAACAAGGTATAATGTCTAGATACCTAGTACTCGTCTCTGGTCCGACATGGTGGCCTTCGCTTTTGTTCTGTTAAAACCGTACTGTAGGTCACATCATTTCATTGCGAAGGGGCACGACGACCCAATAGCAATACTTCTGGGTATCTCTACAGTAAGCTCTACAGTAAGCTCTACAGTAAGAACTCTACGTTAACTATATCATAAATACAATGTGGGTGAACTGAACGTCAGCATTCAAGGTTCATGACCATACAACGTCTGAAAACACGTGGAAAAATGCTGTCAGGCTGCTTTATGAATTTGGCGCACCTGATCACACCGCACAGGTGTATGCTGGGGCATCCAACCCATTGCTTCGACCTGCAAGTAGTGGTTTGCAAGGCCGGGCCCAAAGCCCGAAAGCCCCGGCTGCCGAGCCCTGAAAGCCCGAGCCGAGCCGAGCCTTCACACAAGGCTCAGGCGGCCCGAGGGCTCAGCCCAGGATTTTGAGAGCCTGAGCCGAGCCCTTGGGCATGGGCTTTTAGTCATACATCATGGTGCTCCACTTGGTTCAACTGCCCTGACCAAAACGGTTCAAGAGACCCAGATTCGAGGTAGCTTCCAATGGCAAAGGGTGCTACATCAATGCCATCAGTGCCATCAGTGTCCCGCCCCAAACAGGGTTTACATCCAGAAAGCAAAGTTGTCAACCCAGCAAACATTGCATCTGCTGAGCTGCGCTCTCACAAAGATGCTATCAATGCAAGAAGGATGGCTGAAGCTGCTGAGGCTGCTAGTGGTCAAGATACAAGATCAACGCTAGAAACATCTGGGTAGACATCACCAATTCTACCAACAACTGTCACTTCATCGCTGGAACTACCCACAACTGGCAAGCATTCAAACCTGACGATTGAGGGTGGTGATGACTCTGACAATGATCAAGACCTGATTAGGCATTGTACATCATGTCTTGCTTGAGTTGTTTTTCATTACTAACTCTTGAAACCTAGGGAGCAAAAAGTCACGACACTTAATCATTATCAATGAGAGTGATGAGGAAAGGCAAGGTGTTTCAGAAAATTCACCAGAGCAAGGCAAGACATTCTCATTCAGATAATATAGTAGACTGAATTATAAACCATAATCTGCCACCAGAGTATTCAATCAGAAGCCATTGACAAAGATGGTTTTCTCATTGATGTGGACATCCAACCTATTCCCAACGCCGCCCCAAAAATGTCATTGAAGGATCGAAGCCATGACTGAGATCATTTCTTCACACCAAGCTTGATCCAGAAAGACAAAAATTACCACAATTGTCACATTTGCTTGTGAGTGTTTATACAACTGTGGAAACCTTTCCCTCATTGACCTCTGGTGCCTGGCTTTACAGTACAAAGTCTCCGAAACATAAGGTGTCTCTTGTCACAGATGTGACCACCTGTTGATGATACATGAATCATATCACAAAGTAAATTCATCTATTCTTATATTTCCACTTCATTGAATGCTTCATCCTATAGTAGGGAGTATACCTCAAATGGGCCACTGAAAATGAGTTCCAATCAATGTTGCCCAAGGATGCTAAATGTTGGCATCAGGAAACCATGAAGGACACACAACAATGCCTTGATCCTCACCTGGAAGAGAAACCACATCGAGAGAGTGTCATTCCATACACAGATAACCTGTTTTGTGAGGCAACAATAGGGTGGCTTGTATTGACTGACCAGGTAACAGAGGTTCTAATCATACAATACAGTACATGTTCAAATGATGTTTTATGATAGCCAATCCAAGCATTCCACCACCCAGCTTTCCAAAAGATGATATATATTGCAGCACGTGCAACCAATGGGGTGAAGATTCCAAATGGCCACCAAACATGCCAGGTGATCCTTGACACCTTCAAGGCACAACTGATTGCACTATGTAGGAGGCTAACAGTGTGATCAAATCATATCACTCTTTATTTATGTTTTGCTGACAGTCATCCCATAGAGTGACATGGTAAAAGGTAAAGTTAGTTTAACTTGTGACACATGGCAGGCCTCAAATATCAATGACTTTGCTGTTACTGGGTCCTGGATTGAGGAGGTCAATGGTCAGTGGGAACTTCAGACCATGTTGCTAGGTTTTACACAGTTGAACAATGCACACCATGGTGTGTGGCTGGGTCAAGCCTTGTTCAAGATTGTTGCACGCTTGGGGATTGCACATAAGGTATGTCACACTTAAAACTCCCAAAGCAAGTTGACTGTCATCAGTAAATATAGATTGGTCATGTAACTGGTGACAATGCATCAAACAATGGCACCATGCTCAAAGAGTTTGCAAAACATATCTGTGCAGAGATGGGACAAACATTCCACCAGAAAAAGTTCGTATTTGGTGCATATGAGACTTCTATTTTCATCTTCTCCCTTTAACATGGACAGCTCCTAGATGTCTCACTCATATTATCAACCTTGCGACACAGGCATTTATTTCGACACACAGCAAGTCAAAACACTACAATCCAGCAGAACCAGAGGCTGACCTCATGGTTGGTAATGGGCGTGATGTGGTGGGCCTTGTGTGGGCAATAAGTGTCAAGGCAACCAACATCCTATTCCCTTCACCCATAACCCACTGTTGATGACATGCATCCAGGCACATTCCTCTACAAAATGGAAGCAGCTCTTTGCAGACCTTCAGCACTGTGTCAATATGAAGCCAATTCATCAGCTCCTTATTGACATCCCAGTTCGCTGGTCATCAACATATATCATGACTTCACAAATTGAATTAATGGGTGATATAAGTACTGTTATGATGACATGCATATCTACTGACATGAACAGATTATCAATAAATTTGTATACGAAATTGGAAGGGATGAGAAAGACCTCATTAAATGTGAAAAAATTGATAATCTACAGCTTGATGCTGGGGAATGGGATGAATTAAAGTTATTTAATGATCTTCTCACTGTAAGCCTAACTTTGTTCTCATTCCTGTTGTCATTGAATGTTCAGGGTTTCTAGCATGCCGACAATGCTCAACATGCATTCTTGTCAGACCAGGCACCCACCCTGCACCTGGCGTTACCTGCCCTTGAAGCACTACACAAGGCATGGAGTTCTCGACATGCTCGTGTGAAGTATCAGGCCTTTGTTGCTGCTCTGGATGCAGGCTTGGTTAAAATTGCAGAGTACTATGATCAAACTGCTGATTCCGATGCATACACTTTTGCTATGTGTGTGTAACAACATTTCATATTTTTTTCCTGATGCTAACACACATATTTTGCAGTTCTCGATCCCTCACACAAGACCAAATACATTTGGAGATACTGGGGTGTAGATAAACTCAACAACATCCTCTTACATGCTGAAGAGATTGTATGTTTCATCATCTACAAACCAAAGAAACTCTAATTAATTGGCTGTCAGTACAGGGAACATTACACAGAGATGTATATAGGTAACCCAGTGCCACCACCAAATCAGACAGGAAGCTTGATGACACGCAAAGTCGGGATCTTGCTTCATGAACTATCAGACGATGAAGATGATGCAGACACACATATACAGAATGCTCACACTGACCCAAATGACCCATGGTGCGAAGACTTCAAGGGCTACTTACATTCAAGGGATGAGCTTGGGACCATGACAATTGTCGAATGGTGGGGGGTGTGGATGTGTCTTGTATACTATATGTGATATACTCATGCTGTCATCACAGTGGAATTCAACCAGGTACCCAGTCTGGGCCTCACTAGCTCGGGACTACCTTCCTGTCATGGCATCATCTGTCTCTAGTGAACATGCATTTTCATCAGCTGGAATAACTATCAGCAAGCGTCGTAGTCGGCTCAAACCTGACATTGTTGAGGCTTTACAGTTCTTCAAGTGCCTCCATCGCCGAGAACTGATCTACCGAGAAGAACCAAGCACAATGTTGGAGTGTGTTGAGGGGAGTGGGGAGCCTAGGAGTTGGGATGACTTTGTTGGAGACCTTGAAGATGATGAGGGCTTTGAGCATTTAGATGATGAGGAGGTTTTTGTTCAAAGTGTTGTGTAGGTACAACATCAGAGAAATTCGACACATTTTGCCCCTGGAGCCGCGGGCTGAGCCTGAGCCGAGCCCGAGCCGAGCCTGAGCCCTCTACCTGGGCTCAGCTCGAGGTTTAGGAAAGCCCGAGCCCTACTAAGCCGAGCCCAAGCCGGGGTTTTGAGCCGAGCCGGGCCCTGCAAACCACTAGTTATTCTGACGTTAGTAGGATGGATTCGCAAAAACAGGAGATTCGGGAAGCTGTCGAACTACCGTTATCTCAGTTCGATCTTTATAAGAAGATTGTATGTAATAGATTCACCTCGAGGGGTGCTTTTGTATGGTCCACCAGGTAGATTCTTTGTATTACCTGCCTTGAATCAGTGTATATATGCTAACAGGGACAGGGAAGACGATGTTGGTCAAGGCCGTCGTTCACCATACAACCGCTGCTGGTATACGTGTTGTGGGTAGTGAATTTGTCCAAAAATATCTGGGAGGTCCCCAAATGGTCGGAGGCGTTTTTAGACTGGCTAGGGAAAATGCACCTGCAATTATTTTTATTGACGAGATTGATGCGATCGCTACCAAACGTTTAGATGAACAGACTGGGGGCGGACAGAGGTTCAAAGAATATTACTCGAACTATTGAACCAGATGGACGGGTTTGATCAAGGCAGTAATGTCAAGGTGAATAATGTTTCTTTATAGGTTACTATATTCATTCATCCTAATCCGTGTTTAGGTGATCATAGCCACAAACCCACGGGATACACTGGATCCAGCCCTGCTTCGACCAGGTCGTCTAGATCGCAAAATAGAATTTCCGTGTCCAAACCATCGTGAAAGGCGTTTCATATTTCAAAATATTACTAAAAATATGAACTTAAGCCCAGATATTGATTTGGAGGATTTTGAGTCAAGCCAACGATTTATGATCTGCCTCTCTAAGGTTGGTTTTAGACGTTTTGAGGCCTGATAGATTATCTTCTGCTGAGCTTGCATCTGTGGCTCAAGCCGCTGGATTACAAGGTAAGGAACACTGTTTTATGGCATTAAAAAAAATATGATCAACGTCGTAACATCTACAGCGGTTCGTATGAACCATTAGGTAACCCACGGATTTTGAGGAAGCCTGGAAGGTTCGAATTGTTGTTTTTGTTTGTTTGGTTCTCGCTTAACAACAATTTTCACCCTTCCTTCAGTAAACCGTGAAGAGGAGTGATGAGACCCACGATTTCTGTGCGTAGTTCCCTCTTATTCGTTATCAAGTCCTCATATTCCCCGTAATGTTTTCTACTACTAGATCAATGAAGCGTTTCTTTTCAATCATGTATGTAATTCTTCGTCCCCGCCGTCTTGCATGCATGCTGATCTCGGGATGGATATAGATATAGATATCTAACAGCTTTATTAATTCGCTACACTATTCTCATTACGACTTGTGGCTGTCCATGCGCTACATTTCAGCTCTGTTCACTTTAGCGATTTGCTGCATTCCACAGCGAATCGCTCATTTCATGAGGAAGAGAATAATCCTATTATTTCCCACCAGGAGCTAGACACGTGTAAGTATTGACAAACCGCATATTTTAAGAGCATGCGAACTTGTGAGTGCATCTTTAATCTGTGCGGGGTGAGCTCCAGGCTGTAGGGCCATTCTTGCGGCGCCCTGTAAACCTGGATAAAAGTACAAGTCATTCAACCATACTAAAGTTATTTTACGTAGATGATTACTCTGTGCAGCGAGCTCCAAAGCCTCTTCTCGAGGGAGACCCATCATGACACCCATGGCCTCTAGGAAACTACAAGCGAAAGTAGGGTCAGAGCCGGAAAAGGCGGTGCAAGCGTCGAAATGTTTCTCTTCAAGAACTCTGCAGCGTCAATAGACTTAAAAATTGCCAAAATGATGGCACGGTCACAATGCGTGTCTTGAGACGCGGGAGTGGTAGATACGACGGTCATACCCTCCCGGATCTTAAAAGCCATAAACAAGAAGTTAGTAGAACAACATTAAATGCAAGGAGGGCCTGACTTTGCAAGGGCTCTTAGGCATTGCATTTGTCGGATAACATTTGTGGAAGGATTGACGAGGGTCTTCAGTTGAGAGATCGTCACTCCAGCAAGAATGCTAATGAGAAGTTTGTCTTCTAGAGTCTCTCTCATCCCATTCTCGTTGAGGATCGAGTGAACAAGTTGAGGTTTACAGCTTATATATGCAGTATGTAATGCATCTATGTATTCAATATAGCTTGCAGTCCCGTAGAAGTATAACATCTGCTTGTTTTTCTGCCTACACATTTTGCTTTGCCGTGACTTCAACAGTCGCTCCAAGAGGCCCGAGAGACCGCAATGATGTTGGGAATGCCTTTATACTTTCTGCCCTGTTTACACAGGCACGTAATCGAGACGGTAATCAATCATCTGCTTTGTGCTGGGCCGTAGTTGTACCGGGGGTATGAGTTTCCCACTTTGGACGGTCAAAGTGTGCCCCATTTGACTCCAGGCTTGCTACACCCACAGTTCCGCAGCCCGAAAATGATCAATATTGCATATGAAAAAGTGAAAAGTGATATTACCTATCACGCACAGAGTATAACCCACTTTTGTTGGGGCGTTGGCGTTAGTAGGTCGACAAGAAGTGAATTGGCCACGATGAGCTAAGGTCTTAGTCTTGACCTCATACACAGTATGCGTGTGTTCGTGACTGTTGGTGCTACGTCGCCTTTCGATTCACTGTAGAAACCATTCTTTCACCAAATGGTTGTCATGCGCTACTTCAGAAGAACTGTGACCATATTGTAATAGAGGTCGGGCCGAGTATGGAATATCAGGATCTACATCAGGAGTGCAATGGTTTAACGATCGAAATGTGGAGGATGAAATCCTCTCTAGATAACGATATTATAGCTGCAGATCTGGTCATAAGCCATGCTGGTCTGACGGCCTTGAGTTGCATCCTAAAGCGTGGCATAGGCTCCGGGTTGATCCTCAAGGCGCCGAGGCCGGGAAACCCACTCATTGTAGTTCTAAACACGACCTTATTGCACAACCATCAGTTGGAACTAGCTCAAGGAGTCGAGTGAGGGGAATTTTTTGTTTCTACCACTGTTTCGTGCGTGGCCGCTACTGAAATACCAGTTTTGTTGACTCAGTGTTGTTACATCAGGGAGCTGGCTGCAACCATCAGAAACTTCAACCCATCATCGTTATCGCCTTTCCCAGTCTTTGACCCTAACAAGTTCAAGTCTCTGTTGGATGAGGAGATGGGTTTTGAGCTGTAGTTCATCTTCCATCCAAGATCAATTTTACGCCAGCAATTTCGCTGGGGCACGGTTTGCCTACATAGGGCTTGCTGTAGCACTAGGGGTAGGACTACTACGGCTAGGCGGTAATCATTTCCATACTTTCCATGTACCGCCGTCGTCCAAGTACGGATGTCTCGTTCCAACCCGTCGTCCTTGCTCCTCTGAATGCGTTTTCCAGACCATGTCCTTAACAACAGAAGCCTCATTCTATATTAATCTAAGCAAGGACTTTTCGACGAGAGTCATGCTCTCGGCATCCAAAGCAGAGGTTGGCTCTGAAAACAATGTGACCATCCAGAACCCGAAACCACAAATAACGCAACTCACCATCCAAGAGTAACATCTCAACACCCAGAATGCCAATAGCCACGGCTAACCCGATTCGCTGGCTTTCACCTCCACTCAAAGTAGCCCAGGGTCTATCCCAAGCATCTTCATCAATCCCCCATTTCTCAGCCAACCTTTTAGGCCCATGTACTGCGCCAGTAGCATTTGAAAAGGAATGCAACGATGGGAGGCCTGCTTGGTGGCTCGAACCGGCCTTGGACTGGTCGTTTTGGGCAGATTTACGTCAGTCGTATGACGAGACCAAGTTAATTAATCCTCGTTGTGTCGATGGGAGTAATGATGGACGTTGAGGTACATAAAGAACGCGTGTTATGTAGGTGTTTATTCCTTTACAGGTACTGTAAATCGAAGGATCCTGATCGAATTGCTCTTGAGTTTACCATAAGTAATGACTTTTGCAAGGTCGAGGTATGACTTCACTCAATCGATGCAAACCCAGTTCCACTTCGGCTCAATAAAACAAGAATACGAAAGGATAGAGTCTAAATACGAAGCTCAGTGAGTGAGTAAATAAATTTCACTATATATTATAAATACCTAAATACAAATGTTTTGTAAGTAATAGAATAAGAGTAGATGATTGCACATATACCTCAGTGAGTGAGTGAATAAATTTCACTGAGGTATATGGCAAGATATTGCGACTTTTTATTTACTTTCTAATTGTTTAGGAGAGTTGTTAGGGGAAGTAAAAAGGAGGGATTTCAATACTCAAAGTTTCTAGCTAATTGCATTATTAGGGAGAAATTTGTGATCAAAGGAGTTAGTTCCCCTTTATGGCATTATAGTATATGCACATACACTCGTCATTGCGGATTCGATCTTGATTTCGGTTTATGCGAAGACTTGCTATTATTAACATTTCCCCTCAAGTCGAGTGTTGATAAGACCGAGTTTTGATGTGAAATAGATACATTTCGGATGAGGTAAAGCTTTGGTGAATATATCTGCTGTCATATCTTTGGTAGGACAATATGCGAGTGTGACTGTGCCATTTTCCACAATTTCATATATGAATTTGTCCCATATATCAATGTGTTTCGTTTGTCCTTGGAATCTATTATTCTTTGATATGATAATAGCAGCTTGATTGTCACAATGTAGTGTAATTGATTTGGTGAATGGATGAAACACTTTGTTCTGGAATTTGTGAATCCAGCATGCCTCTTTGATAGCATATGTGGCTGCAACGAATTTGGCCTCAGTGCTAGATAAAGTTATGAGCCTTTGTTTGTTTGAACTCCAAGAGAATTCTCCACCATTTAATAGAAAACAATAGCCTGACATTGAATGTCAATCTGGTTGTTGTCCCCAATGCACATCTGTATATCTCATTATACCTGTTACGACCATAAATCCCACCAGACTCTGGGTACTAACTTATACGCACCCGCACCCTATACACACCCATTATCAGTTCACCGGAATTCCCACCAGACTCCATATGTCAGACTTGTCTACGTTCAACTTCGTTACATTGTGTTTCAGTCACCAGAAAACCCACTGGACTCCATCTCTGTCTATATCTGACCTCATCCCATGTGTCAGTCACCGGACCCCACTCAGAAAACCTGTCATCCCTCTAACAGAGCCCCGTTCCCATTTTAGTCAAATGACCTGTCACAATTCAGACTCAGCTCCCACTCCATTTCCCATTATCGTTTATGATTTGTCACTATTCGGACTCCGCTCCATTACATCCCGTTCCTAACACCAATTTGGTGTTTACTATTCCTGTTTTATGTTTTGCTCATTTCGTTTCATCATTACTGGATTCGGTATGACATTCACTCCACAGTCTATTTAAACTGGCAGATGTTGTACATACAATCCAGTCAAAAAATTGCCTTAGATTCCCCCCAGTAATCTAATACATTGTCCACTCTAAACTCCTGCTTGAATTACACCGCTCGCACTAGTCGGAGCCTATGGGCTCTGGTGCATCTATCTCTCTTACCTATCTCGACTCACGACTCACAACCCCCACCCGGACTCCCTGGGATTCCCGTCCACCTGCCTGAAATTGGACAACACGATCTAGTGAGGGCACAGCCTATAAGCTGAAGCCAAGTCCTACCGGATATCCCATGGGTTTCTCCGGAGACCCACCCTGTATGTATCCTAACAATACCATTCTTGTTTCTTCCCAATGTTAATTTGAAGTTTCATGTTCCCTTCAAATATTTCAGTACTCTTTTTGTTGCCTCCCAATGTACTCGTCCCAGATTCTCCATAAATTGAGATAAAACAGATACTGAAAAAGCAATATCTGGTCTTGTACCTATTGCAGCCCACATTAGCAAACCAATGGCTTCGTGATATGGAATATTCTTCATATTTTCGCACTCTCTTGGTGTAGTAGGGCATTGTTCTTTTGATAATAATGGTTTGGGATCCATAGGTAATGTGACTGGGGCTGCATCTTGTAAATTGAATTGTTTGATAATTAAGTCGATACAGTGGGTCAAAAAACTGCCCCAATGTTTGTGCATTTTAGAAAGATTGATATTGTGTGAAGGAATGACATCAGCAAAAACTCTGAATAATTCACATGATATACTAGAACATGTTGGCTATCTACCAACTTAAAAAATCATGTGATTCCAATCAAAACCCATTGCTCAATAAATCAAACAAAATAATCACTCATCGGGGCAGTGTTAGGATACGTACAGGGTGGGTCTCTGGAGAAACCCACAGAATATCCAGTAGGACTTGGCTTCAGCTTATAGGCTGCACCCTCGCTAGATCATGTTGTCCAATTTCAGACAGGTGGATGGGAATCCCGGGGAGTCTGGGCGGGGGTCGTGGGTTGTGAGTCGAGACTGGTGAGAGAGATAGATATGCCGGAGCCTGTGGGCTCCAACTAGTGCGAGTGGTGTGAATCAAGTAGGGTTTTTAGAGTGGAAAATGTATTAGATTACTGGGGGGAATCTAAGCTAATTTTCTGACTGGATTGTATGTACAACATCTGCCAGTTTATATAGACCGTGGAGTGAATGACATACCAAATCCAGTAAAGACGAAACGAAACTAACAAAACATAAAACAGGAATAATAAACACCAAGTTTGGTGTTAGGAATGGGACGGAACAGAGTGGAGTCTGAATCGTGACAAGGCATAACCCATAATGGGAAACAGAGCAGGAGCGGAGTCCAAATTGTGACAGGTCATTTGACTAAAACAGGAACGGGGCTCAATTAGAGTGGTGATGGGATTCTGAGCAGGGTCCGGTGACTGATGTGTGGGACGAAGACAGACATAGACAGAGACGGAGTCCGGGGGAAGTCTGGTGACTGATATGTGTTGTAATGAGGTTGAAACGTAACAAGTCTTGATGTACAGAGTCTGGGCGGGAAATCCTATAAACAGACATTTGGTGCGTGTAGGGTGTGGTGTGGTGGTGTACAGGTTAGTGCCTGGAGTCCGGTGGGATTGTCTGGTTGTAACAGGTAGTTTTTTGACCCTCTATTATTTTCTCTGATTTTCAATGTTACACACCAGTATAAGGTAGGAGTGGGTCATGTGAATCATCAACATGTCATGTGACCTTATTTGTATCAATTTGGCATGTTGAACTTTGTTCATTCATCTGCTTGACTCCTTACCACCAATATGAAATCCATCTCTGCTGAAATGCATTCTTCTGTTGTTTCTCTCCTCAATGAGGGGTATTCCCATCATCAAATTCAAGCTAGGACTGGCCTGGGGAAGGGTACTATTGGCAGGATCAGTAGAGAGGTAGAGAGGGATAAGGAAAATCATCCTGGTGGCTGTCCTTCCAAGCTTTCCCCTTATGATAAACAGTCAATTATCTGTCAAATCAGCTCTGGGAAGCTTGACAATGTTGTCCAAGGCACCCAATTCATAAATTCCATCATATCTACCTCTGTCACTCCTCAGACTGTTAGGAATGTGTTGAAGGAAGCTGGCTTTAGGTCAGCAACAAAGAAGAAAGTCCCTATGCTCAAGGGGTCTCATCATCAGCAATGTCTAAAGTTTGCCCAATACCATGAAAATTGGACTATGGAAGACTGGAAGAGGGTGTTGTGGACTGATGAGACAAAAATCAATAGGATTGGGTCAGATGGGAAGGTATATGTTTGGAAGCAACAAGGGGAACCAGTATTAGACAGGACCACCACACCAACTGTCAAACATGGAGGGGGGAATAACTTGATAGTTTGGGGGTGTATGGGCTGGAATGGGATGGGGAAGCTGATAGAGGTGCAAGGGAACATGGATGCAGTGCAGTATTGTGAGATTTTGGAGGAGGGAGTGGAGGAGAGCATTGAAAGTTTGGACATGGCTGAGGATAAGTGGTACTTCCAACAGGACAATGATCCAAAACATACCTCAAAAAGGACAGACCAGTGGTTTTCTGACAATAACATCATTCCCATGAAGTGGCCTGTCCAATCCCCTGATTTAAATCCCATTGAATATCTCTGGCAACACCTCAAGGCCAAACTCCAACAATATGACATACCACCCAAAGGTGTACATGAATTATAGGACAGAGGAGTGGACTGAAATACCACCAGAGACATGCCAAAAGCTAATAGAAAGCATGCCTAGGAGGATACAGGCAGTTTTAAAGGCAAAGGGGGGTCATACAAAGTATTAGATTGTAAAATAATAAAGGGTCAAAAAACTGCCCCAATGAGTGATTATTTTGTTTGATTTATTGAGCAATGAGCTGTGATTGGAATCACATGATTTCTTAAGTTGGTAGATATCCAACATGTTATTGTATATCATGTGAATCTTTCAGAATTTTGTCTGATGTCATTCCTTCACAAAATATCAATATTTCTAAAACACACAAAAATTGGGGCAGTTTTTTGACCCACTGTGTATATGCAGTTTGTGTTACGTTCCCGAACAAAGCTCCATGGATAGTCCCGCAGAGGTTTCCGGTAACTATTCCGAACAGACACTTGCTTCCGGGAATAGTCCCACGGAGTCCCCGGGTAATAGGTCCCGGAAAAGTTCCGGGGATTATTAGTACAAGGAACAGTGATATCAGAATAATTACCAGAAAGTCTGGTGAACGACTGAGATGGACTTGGCTTCAGCTTATAGGCTGCGCCCTCGTACGCTCATTTGGGTGTCCATATTTCAAGCTGATAGAATGCATACAGGAAGATATAGATTCCGGAGTTCCCGTGGGAGTTCCCGGAATCGAGCGTGCAGACAGACAAGAGGACTAGAGACTGTTCAAGGATCAAACTTGTTCGGGGGAAAACTAGTTCGAGATTGAAACTGGATTCTAAGTACATGAATATAGCAGACTTATATAGACTGTGAAATGTAATAATACCAAATCTGGTATTAATGAGAGGCAGAACTATTAAACATAAAACGAAACAAGTAAATACTAAACTGAGAATTAGGGACGGAATGGAACGGGAGTGGAGAACGAATCATGACAGATCATTTAACCATAACTGGAGCGGGGCTCAGTTAGAGGGGTTCTGGAAGTCCGGTCGGAGTCCGGTGACTTGGTGCACAAGATAGTGTCGGGTATAGACAGGTTTGATGTGCAGGAGGTCTGGTGGAGTCCGGTGGGTTTTCCAATGACTGGTGTGTGAGACGCAGAGACAGATAACAGGAGCGGGGTTCTATGCTCTGTTAGAGGGGTTCCAGGAGTCCGGTCGGAGTCCGGTGACTGGTACATAAGACACAGAGTGTCGGGTGTACATAGAGTGGAGTCCGGAGTCCGGTGGAGTCCGAGGACTGGTGTATGAGACACAGAGGGTTAGGTGCAGACAGGTGGGGTGCATACAGAGAGTCAGGCAAAAACAAGTTGACATGCGGGCTCCCGTGGGAACTCCGATTGTTACTATACAATATAGAGGGTCGGGAGCATGTAGGACGGGGTCCGGGGGCCCGGAGGCCGGCGGGTTTTCCGGTTCCTGACAGTTTGCCTGAATGAGATTGTATGCACTTTTATATTATATTTGACCTCTATGTTCAGTAGCCAATGTAATTCTCCCATATCCTTCATTTTGAAATATAATTTGAATTACTCCTTCAATTGAATTATCCCTTTGTTCGTATTTGCAGTGAGGATGAGATCGTCCACAGCTACTGCAAGAATGACAATATTGTTCTCCACTCATTTGTATAATACAGCTGGATTGGAGAGTGAGCAAGTAAATACCATTTGATTCATCACCTTGATGAGTAGTTTTTACCATTCTCTGCCCGATTGCTTTAAATCATATAGAGCCTTTTTCAATTTGAGTACTTTTGATGGTAGACCTTCAGGAAATCCCAGTGGTTGGTGCATATACATTGTTTCTGTAAGCTTTGCATTTAAGTATGCATTGTTAACATCCATTTGCTCTATAGGCCAGCTGTTCTGGGCTGCTATGCCTGTTATAAGCCTCAGTGAAGCTAGAAAAACAATGGGAGAAAACATCTCTTCATTGTCTGTCCCAAATACTTGTGTAAGGCCTTGGGCTACGAGTTGTGTCTTGTATGTGATAATGTTTCCATTCACATCATGTTTTATTCTTAGCATCAATTTACAGCCAACTATATTGACTCCCTCGGGTTTGTCAATGAGTTCCCAGGTACCCAAATGATGTAAGGCCTTCAATTCCTTTAGAAATGCTGGTTTCCATAATGGCCAATTGTCTCATCTTATGTATAGCTTCTTCCACTGTAGCTGGTACACCTTCTTGAAGGTTTGCAACCATCCCTATTATTTCCAATCTCCCATTGTCCATCTTATCTATAAAGTCCATCCACTCCAATGGGCTATATGTGTCTGTATACGAGGTGTTTTTATCAACCGTAATTGGTGGCTCACTTGGACCATCTTCCCATAAAATTGAATCTTCATCAAAACTGTTTTCGTCTTCTAAAATAACACATATAGCTTTTCCGAGTTCTTCTGATACTTGCAGTCCTGGAGAGAATTTGACTTGAGTAGAGCCTGCAGTTCCTTCCCCTTGACTGAGATGGCACATATAATCAGATGGAAATCTGGTTCTTGTACTTCATCTCAGTTGTTCTTGAGGCAAGGATTCTGTATGTAATCAGTGTGCACACGAAATCAGCAACTTCGCAATACGCGAGAACATTACATCAGCATATGCTACAATGGAAAGTAGTAGAAACTCCTGGAATATTCCAGCAGATTCCAGGTAAAATAGCTAAAAATAGGTTAAACAAGTAGCTAGAACATTCTCCCATGTCTCAGATTTACTGTATATAAGGAGCTCTGCTCCACCACTGAGATATAACTTATTTTAACCCATTTACTACACCACATCAGTGTGCCACTGCATCAGCAGTTATATTCCACCCCTAGTTGGGCTGTTGGACAAATATATGCAAACACTTAGTCACCTCTAGTTGAGCTGCTGAGCTAAGCTAACTCAGGATCCATTGTCACCTCTAGTTGAGCTTCTGATATAATAATACTACCCCCTTGTCACCTCTTAGTTGAGTAGCTGACTATCCTTTATTACATACTTATCCACCTCTAGTTGAGTTGTTGGTTATCAATTAAAGTAATAAATATTTTAGGTTATATTGAGATTAGGAATGTTACGACCAGAAATCCCGCTGGACTCCAGGCACTAACTTATACGCACTCGCGCCCTATACGCATCCGTTATCAGTTCACTGGAATTCCCACCGGACTCCGTACATCAGACTCATCTACATCCGTCTTTGTTACGTTGTGTTTCAGTCACTGGAAAACCCACCAGACTCCGTCTCTGTCTAATTCCAACCTCGTCCTGCGTGTCAGTCACTGGACCCTGCTGTTAAGAGCAGAAACTGACAGATGTCGGCTGGCCGACAGGGACCGAACGGAAGGACTTGGCTTCAGCTTATGTGCTGTGCCCTCACAAGTTACCGTTGGGTGTCCTTAAATTTTGGGCGGGCAAAAACTAGTCCTGTCAAGTAAACCTCTCGGTAAACTACCGATCGGAAACCGAAGGATAAGTCGAGGGTTGGGCTGAGGGGTCGGAGACCAAGAGTTGGAGACTGAGAGAGTTGGAGACTGAGAGAGTCGGAGACTGAGAGAGTCGGAGACTGAGAGAGTCGGAGACTGAGAGAGTCGGAGACTGAGAGAGTCGGAGACTGAGAGAGTCGGAGACTGAGAGAGTCGGAGACTGAGAGAGTCGGAGACTGAGAGAGTCGGAGACTGAGAGAGTCGGAGACTGAGAGAGTCGGAGACTGAGAGAGTCGGAGACTGAGAGAGTCGGAGACTGAGAGCGTCGGAGACTGAGAGAGTTGGAGACTGAGAGAGTTGGAGACTGAGAGAGTCAGAGACTGACAGTCAGAGATTAGAGGTTGAAGTCGTAAATGTAGGTTGAATCGTAAATCGGATGGAGTCGGAATGTGGTGGTCGTGAATAGATAATGGAGTTGGAAATTAGAGGGGTATCTAAGTTGATCTAAGTTGATATTATAAGTTGATATTCTAAGTTGATATTCTGATTGTCCAATAACTACATTACAGTGGGTCTTATATACGAGTTATCGGCGTCTAGAAACTACTAACTAAGGGAAGAGCGGAAACACTATTTGACGAATAGACTTGACTAGAAACCGGAAAGTTACGATAAGATCGGAAGCCAAGATTTAGCTGAGAGTGGGGTTACGAGAAAAGGGAATAGTCCATGGGCTACAAGTATATATGGGCATATGTGAAACATAGAGTAAAACGGATCATCATAATGAAAAGGGATGTATCAAAGCATAACCAGATGGTACGAGTATATTTTGACAGGGGTGTAAATGGGGTTTGATTGCCGTGAAGGTATACATCAGCGTCAGTGTTCCGAACGTTGCCGAAATGATGACTTGATCAATAACTTGGAACATCGATAGATGGTAGTATTCTCGGAGACCATCGGGTTGTGACATGGGTTACAACACGGTCGTAACACCTGCTCAGTAAAACCTGTCACCTCTCTAACAGAGCCCCATTCCCATTTTAGTCAAATGACCTGTCACTATTCGGACTCCACTCCCGCTCTGTTTCCCATTATGGTTTATGACTTGTCACTATTCAGACTCCGCTCCATTTCGTCCCATTCCTAACACCAATTTGGTGTTTACTATTCCCGTTTTATGTTTCACTTGCTTTGTTTCATTATTACTGGATTCGGTATGACATTTACTCCACAGTTTATTTAAACTGGCAGATATTGTACATACAATCCAGTCAGAAAATCAGCTTAGAATCCCCCAGTAATCTAATACATTTTCCGCTCTAAAACCCTACTTGAATCACACCGCTCGCACTAGTCAGAGCCCACGGGCTCCGGCATATCTATCTCTCTCACCAGTCTCGACTCACGACCCACAACCTCTGACTTTCGACCCCTCGACCCACGACCCCCACCTGGACTCCCCGGGATTCCCATCTGCCTGTCTGAAATTGGACTCAACGATCTAGCAAGGGCGCAGCCTATAAGCTGAAGCCAAGTCCTACCGGATATTCCACAGGTTTCTCCGGAGACCTGCCCTGTACGTATCCTAACAAGGAATACATTTCTAATTTCTACCCGGTTTTTGGCATAAATAAATACTGAGAATATTCTTGCAAGATCCTTAAGACTACATTAAGATCCTGATAAGTTAGTATCACAGTAGACCCTGTAGGTTAGTGTAAATAAAGCATATATTAGCCAAATAGTGTTTTATTCTATATCTAATCTTCTGACCTGTTTATAAATATTTTTACTATTTGATAAATAGTATAAAATATATATAAACTAGCTAGAAATGAATTCAATTCTAGTTTCAGAATCAGTGAATTGTTATTCATATTTTAGTACTTGTTTTCACAGAAAAAGAATAGCTTGCAAAAGCAGCTCTCAAAACCTTCTTTGCGAAGTAGGGTGCATATATTCAAGTAAACTCTTGACTTCAGGGGCTCTAAGTCTGTTCAGGCTGCCACTGATTAATATCAAATACTTAAATTATTTTACCTTGCAGTGAATTGAATATTTGCACATTTTGATAGATCACTGGACTCCTTTTTCAGAAGATAGTATTAAAATAAGGCTAATACATCACAAAGCACTTTGTACACATGATGATGTGCTGCAAATCCTCCACGTCCTACTCGGTGGGGATCATGTCATGCCCAAGGTTGACTACCAGTATATGTACATCCGAATGTTGGAGGAATCTCTTAACAGAGTCACACCAAATCTATTGTTTGCGTACTTTACTCTAAGTGGCCAGTTGAAGTGAAATCAGAGGAGGCTCAATAAAATAGTTTTGGAGGTGCTTTACCCTTATAATAATTCGATTCAAGTGCCCAATTCACCCATCTCCATGACTAATTCATTTGTTCGCAACCTAAATGGGTCTCCTGATACTCGTTTCCTCCATTCGCTCAATCATCCTGTCGTTTTGCAAGACTTCCCATTGGATACGAGGATGCAAGTTATAGATTGCTTTCAGGAAAAGGGGATTGAAGTCTGCACTCCCTTCCATCAGCCTCAGCCACATCAGCCTTTGAATATGATCGAAATTGAGAGAGGAAGTGTGATGGAACCCAGCCCTATGCCCCACCAGGGGATTCATCGCTCTCCCATTGTGTTCAAAAGAATTTTGGATAATCCCAACTTCGGTGATGAACAACCCGCGATTAGGAATTGATCAGTCGCCAACAGGGGTTGACCGTCCTTCTCTACCACATTCACCGAGGGTATAGCTGGTCAGGTTGCTGGGTGAGGATTGCTGAATCCAGATGATCCCCACCATTCCCTGCCGATCTCCTTGAATCCCTTTCTGCCACCAGGAGGACCCCCTCGCAGTTCATCCAGGAGTTCTAATAATTCAGACTATGGAGGGAATTCGGGATGTGGGGGGCATCATGGTGGAGTACCTAACTCCCCCTTTCGAACTCCGATGCAGTCTCGAGCCAGCGCATTTATCGATGACTTACCTAAGGATAAGAAGATTGCGCTTAACACCAACGATATCAAGATAAAATGGTCTGACCTTCCTGAATACAATGGAACTCAATCCAAGGCTTTGGACTACATCATGGATATCATGAGTCTCTTGGAGATATCAGACTCCATGAGCATGTTGTTAGGAGTCGCTCTGCCAAGATGACTCACCAGCAATGCCAAGGTCTGGTGGAGCACCCTGGACCGTGAACATCACACTGAATTCAGTTGATCTCATGGATCGTTCCTTTGGGGCATCATAGAGGGATTACTTGGAACTCGTTGGCGCGAATCCTTAGCCTTAGAATGGGAAGCCATGAAATTTCGACAAGCCGGCCACGATCGTGAGACACCTGTTCACTACATTCAACGGAGAATTAAACTTTATCGATTCTTGTATGGGTTCCACCAAAATTGAAAGGATGAAATGTGCAGACTCATCCTAATGCTGCTCACGGAATGGCTTTACCTTCTACAAGGACAACCCATGACGACATCATGAGCTTGCAGACTTATGCTAACAATATACAAGAGGCTCTGATTAATGCTTGGGTCCAAACACATTGAGAGCATTATCGGTTTCAGAAGCCCAGAGCCATGATCACTGAACAGGAAGAGTCAGATCCCTGGCATGAGGAAGAACACTCTAGAGGAATTGACCCCACTAATTGTGGTCATGTCCTTCTCAGCAAAACCGAAGATAAAACTGTCCCTAGGAGATCTAATGTGAAACAGGGTAAGAAACACAGCAAATTCTTTTTCGAGCGAAGCAACAAGAAAAGTGTCGCTAAACCCCCGAAGGGGTGCTGGATTTGCAGGAGTTTGGAGCATTTGAAGATCAACTGCCCTCATGTGGGTAGGATGTCACATTATGTCTCTATTAACAAATGCTCCACACAGAATCCAACTGAGTAGGCGGAGGATCAGAGGGCTTATGAAACAGTTTATGGATTAAGCATACAGCGACAAGTACATAGTGTTGATGAGGAATCAATTTTCATTTCTGTCTACCTTCCTGAATCAGAGGACGATGTTGTTTTAGATGCGAGTTCACCTTCAAATGAGAATGAAGTGTCGCAAGTCTATGTCTCTATATCAGACTGTGATTTCCTTGAGAAAGGAGACTGGCTGGATGCTCATTGTCAGAACTGGAAAGGTCTGACTAAGACAGAAGCTCCTAACATTGAGGAAATCGTCGCTGACGAAGTATTTGTGAACTGATCTAAGGAAATAAGTCAGACCTACATCATAGAAGACCCCTCTGAGTTAGAGGGATCAGAGGAGGAGAACTTCCCCTTCAACCCAGGACAGTTACCCACCCTAATTCCTTGTGAGGAGTCAGACTCTGAAGTGGACGACTCTGTTCTGAATGCTACACCCGAGGTACCTTACAGTAGATGCGTCAGGAGGGATGTCAAACTGGCCACAAGAAAGGAAAGCAAAAGACCCAGGGTCCAATACCCTCAATCCAGTCAGCTTATGAAGGAGGATTCGACCATCATTTACTGCAGAAGGGATCCCTGGGTGGATACTTGTAAGGGCAACCCTAATAGTGGGTATCACACTAGTAGAGGAAATCCAAAGAGAAACGTCTAAGGAAACTCTACTAGGTGTGACACATCAGCTATACAGTATGCAACATATTTTCCCATGCCTTAAGCGCCCTCATACATCAGTTCAATGTACCCTATAAAGAATAAGGTGTCCTGTAATGGGGAGGTAATAAAATGAATAGACAATAGAGCATAATCTAATCTGTGGAATATAAAGTGTGAATGACTTTTCCCCTTACAATACTCCAGTATTGGGATCTCGGCATTACACGTCTACAGATGTGTAGGGAACTCAGAAGCATCTAGTCCTATTAAAATCAGGCTGCATGCTGGGGCTGACCTCGGAGGATGCATATAAGGAACTAGAGAACCACCCCAAGCTCAAGCAGAGACTCATGTTGTGCTTCGTTCAGCTTACTGGTAATGCTAAGGTCTTAGGATACGTCAATGTCCCCATTTACCTTGAAGACAACACAGGTATGCTCCTTAAATTTACTGCTGAAACGTACATTGTCTGAGGCATGACCATACCGATTCTTCTTGGGAAGGACTTTCACATGAACTATGAGATCGAGACACTACAAGACCAGCCATTGGGGTCTAGATTGATTCTACCAGGGAGGGTGGGGTCTATCCCAGCCAGTTCCTCCAAGGAGCCACAGCCTTTAGCCTTCTCGATTGGCAAGATCCCCCTTGAGGAACTAGCCAATGGCTCACCTGGATTGACTTCCAAACCAGACAAAGGGGTGCGTACTGAAAGGGTCGCATCCCAGACCTCCTTCCCAACATGGGCCCCAGGAACGAACCTACCCGATGGGGCCCATCGATTTCTCATCTGATTCGGAGGATGACTGACCACACTACCCCACCTACAACAACAAGTACCTCGGTGCTGATTGCCACAAAGGTTTTTTACTTCCTGACAATATTCACTTCTTCACAAGTGACCCTAACCAACGATGAAAATTGCTGACTTCCATCAGGGTTTGGAGGGGGTATCGTCCAGCCAACCCTGTGATGCTGTCCAGCTCCACTCACCTCTCTCCACCTCCACCCGTTTCTTCCACACCCCCACTGCAGCACTTTACACCCTCTTCAGAGCTGCCGGGAAGTCTTGAGCCATCCACCCACCCACCTCCTCTTCCCCCTATACCTTTACCCCTTCCCTCCACAGGACCTTCCCTAATACCACCACCCTCACCCATGCTCAAGCCCTCTCCAGCACTGTGGCCAACTCCACCCCCCCGCATGTCACCTGACCCCTTTGTTGCCACCCGCTCTACCCTGACACCATTGTTCTCTATGGTGTCAGACACATCCCTTGTTCTCCTGCCAGATCGGAGTCCACCGCCTGCCTCTCCCTGCTCACCTTGCATTTCCCTGGGGAGTCCCATTCATTAACCCAATATTACATTGATGGATATTGATCACCCTATCCAGGAAGTCCTTGAGGTGCCTCCCTCAGTCATGGATGTCTTCGAGGAACCCCCCCCAGTCATGGAGGCCTTCAAGGAACCTCCCCCAGCCATGGAAGTCTTCAAGGAGCCTCCCCCCTTAAGTGAAAAGGCAAAGGGGAAGTGGAGGGCTGATGTTCAGGCCAACGAGCCCCTTGCCATTGACCCCTTCCTGGCCGATCCTGTTTACAGCCCTCCACCGCAGCCACCTTCTCCCCCTCACTCTCAGGACATGGCCAACTTGGCTCATTTCTTACAGGCAGGTTGGATGTGCATGTCCATTAACTACCCCTCTGACATTTTCACTGTGGGATGCACGCTAACGCGACTGGGGCCAACCTTGTGGCAACCCCTTCTTACAGGGCATATCCAGGGGTATAGCGGGTCTCTCACACTGTCGGACCACATGAGTGCACTTTATTTACGCATCAATGACCCTAAGGAACAGCTGCATTTAGCAGAGGACATTGAATGGGTTGAGCTCTTCATGTTTTGGTCCCTGCTCATTGACTCCACTTGTGTCCTTCCTGAGCATGCACCGATCCACTCAGCTGTGGACCTAGTCGACCTGTTGGAGCATCTGTTGTCAGATTCCGACACCCCAGGAGGGTTTCCCTCTGGTGGAGATGCGAGCTGTGCACCACTTCCCACTCCTACCCCACCATCACTACACCCCCAGCTCCCTCTCATCGCCCACATTACAGACGCCTCTGCTGATCGTATTCACGCCATCATTCAAACATGCCAAAAGGCATACAGTTATTGGGTGTCCTCAATTCAGAAGCTGGACGGATTGACATCTGCCAACAACATTTCGAAGCAGGAAGACATTGCCCTTTACTTTCACACCAAGCATCTCACCTGGGGAAACACTATCCTGCATCTTGGAAGTTCTTCGCAGGATGCATGGGGAGAGTGAATAGATTCCTTGGGACTTTTTGCAGCTCTATTTGTCACTTTTGCAACTCTTTTTGCCACTTTTGCAACTCTTTTTGTGACTTTTTGCAACCTTTTGTGACCTTTTGTGACCTTTTGCAACCTTTTGCAACCTTTTTTGTGACTTTTTGCAATCTTTTGCAACCTTTTGTGACCTTTTGCAACCTTTTGCAACCTTTTTTGTGACATTTTGCAATCTTTTGCAACCTTCTGTGACCATTTGCGAGTCTTGTGCAGCCTGTGCAACTTTGTGTGACTATTTAATTCCAGATGTAGGGTGGATGAATCAGGATGAATACTTCAAGAGCTTGATTGGTAACGAAGGGGGAAGGGATCGCGGAGTAGGCGAGCGGTTGATATTCCAGACTTCAATGGGAATTGATCGTCCTGCAAGGGATAGGTGAGATTCATTATTTGTGGGCTGACAACTAAAATCAAGGATCAGAGGTCCCTCTCAATACTGCCAAGTTCGAGAGCGCGTCGTTGAATGGTCGGACGATCTTTGAACAGGATGAGTGAAAGCCTGTTGGTATCAGCCTCAGTCGGTCAATAACAGACAGGACAAAATTATCCTTGTTGTAGATGATGGAGTATAGCGTTCTCTAAAAGGGATATATATATTAGGGCGGAGAAGCAAAATAAGAGATCTTGATTGAGGTGGATAGACAATAAGAGACCTTGATCGGGGTGGACAGACAATGCGATTCATCGGTGGTGATATCAAAGGTATATGGGTATGATAAGCCGTCCAGTATGACAATGAGACCTGCATCGTGTGTCTATTCAGCTGGAACAGAGAGGGATACACGGGGCAGCGTTATTTCCCGTCGCATTACCCGATCGCGCCGGTGGCTGTTGAAGGCGCGTGGAGTAATAATCTTTCCAACGGAACCGTATTATTCATAGTTACAGTGAGTCATGCTTACAAGGGTGCAATTGCTCAGCATTACGGGTGATCGTACGAATGGGCGTGCCGATAAGACATGAGTTTGGATGTTAGATGGGAAAGCTGGTGCGGCATCATGTTCTTCGGCAGCCAATCCGCGCAGCGTTCAAACATGGATAACAATGCGTCGTCGAGGATCCCTTTTTCCAGTTAATGTTCGGTTGCTGTGCATCTCGTCAGCACTGTAGCAGCGGTCAACAGCCATTGGTGGTCGTTACCGGTGGAGTGGAAAGGGTAGAGTGTGGTCGACGTCAATGTCCATCATGATGAGTATTTATAATCAAAAACAACGTGAGCATCGTCTTCGCTGTCACGGTCGTCAGACGCCAACATAGGTGCACTGTTTGCACCTCTTGTCTCTTGATATTCTGCTGAGGTCCGATGGAATGGCCCAGTTTGGGCGGCCAGGTCATGGCGACAAGAGGCACAGCATCACGAGGCTTGTATAACAACGGGGATGTGGGCTTTGGATCACTGTTGCATTGATCGAGTCGCAGAGCGTGCTGTGCGAATGTTCCGGAGGTGTGTAAAGCCTGTAGAGTATCTGTGGAAGAAAATGCGATATCTAAAGACCATGCCCATGTTTCATTAAAAAGGGAAGAGAAATGGAATGGATTATTTAGCCATAGCGGTCATGACGCCCTCTGGACAGTCCATTGACAGGGCGGCACAAGAATGGGCGAGTGTGTTCCGCTCTAGCAGTTGGGCTTTGAGCACAGGTCCCATCTATTTAGGATCAAAATGTGAATTAGAAGTGTATAAAGCCCTTACTGTTGAAATTTTCCACTTTATAATCCCACGCAGATGTGAAAAGGGTGGGAAGGGGCGGGACACATCGCCAAGGTTCGAATTGGAGTAGCACGATATACTTTCATCGTGGATGCTGGAGGTGTGCGAAGATCCTGTGATATGGTGTGTGGTGAGGACTTGAATTACGGCGCCTTACATGACTATTGCGAAATGTAGTTGGGGGTTCAAATTCGAAATAGTGGAGATGGGGAATAGAGATGGAGATTGGGAATGAGGTGGATAATTAAACGAGACAGATTATGGGGAGGAGAATGACTAGATATTAGATTGAGATGATGAATGTTCTTGCATAGATGTAGCATAGGAATACAATTGGAATTGGAATAAATTGACATGCAGAAATCCTGTCCATTAGAGGTGGGAATGTGTTACTTGTCGGGAGTGAGCGGAATGTTGGAGGATTGTCGCAGGTTCGATTAGAGTGAAAATAAAACGAAAAAAAGGGGCCATATCCATGGCCCCATCATAACTTGGTACACAACCGACATTGGGGTCTGATAACCACGGCTGTCGTGGACAGCCGTGGACTAACAGATTAAAGAGCCTGAGACTGATGAGCAAGACACATATTAAGTGCCATGGACCAATAACTGAATCGGAGGATATCCCTAGTTGGAGGTTATCACCACCACCACAACCCAAAATCACATTCCACTCCTCCCCATGGCAGGACGATAATCATGACTTTCATCCTGCATATCTCCCTCCCCATCTGATTCCGACTGCTCCTCTCGACAGCACCAGCAGAAGACTGAAAATCGCTCATGGCAGCCCAACAGCCCACAGCCTGCCGCGCAGGCATGTCTCAGAACTCTCATCCGAATGCCCGGCCTTGAACGCTCTTCCTCCCTCATCAGAGGAACCGAGTCAGACTGTGTGTCATCATCCCCACTCCCGTCTTCACGCAGTGGATCTCTGTCAGAAATACTATAGTACGTTTTCGGATGCATATAATACGCATCTAGCTGGTGCCATGTGTGGAAATAGCTGTTGTAGGAATTCAGCGAGAGGACGTGTGGGATAAAACATGCGATAGCAGGCTTTGTGACGTGGGCGCTTGTAGCACAGCGCACGGGAGGTTTATGGACAGGCAGGTGACAAACTACTCAGAGAGTAGGGAGGGAGTTATACTTTCACAAATGGGAAGTCCCGAGAGTTCGGACTTTTGATGGAAGTATTACACTGGCCGCATGGGGAGAAAACAGCAGTTTGTGCCTTGAAACGAGTGTTAAGTGGATGGAAGGATGCAGTGGACGGCTACATATGGATTTTAACCCCCGTTCTATCTCGAACCAGCTCGTAAGGGTAATATTTCCGCACAGGAGCAGCAAGTGCGTGAAGCTGAAGCCGGGAAGGCATTTATAGCGCGAACGATTTGCTAAGAATTTTGATACATTATTGTAGGTTCTAGGAGCTCGCCAACATATGCATCAACAAATGCCGCTGTACATATTGGTCCAATCCCCCAGTTCGTTAGGTGCCACAATAGCAAGTAAGGCAAACATTTGGACATCCCCTAAGACAATCAACGTAAGCGTCGTCAGGACTCGCACAAATTCAACACACATCCAAAGACTCACTGTTAGGACGACGAGTATTGAAGAAGCAAGCGCTCGTGTGAAAAAGGTGAGACAGAATGTCTCGCAAATGAGGGTTCATTAGTGTTCAATCTCCTCTTGAATGTACTTTTTTAAAACGCCTCTCCGCAATATCCACTACCGTCTCCTTCAACGCATCCCACACCAGGTCTACCGACATGCTCACCATCTCCGCAAAATCCGCTACCGTCTCTTTCAACGCATCCCACACCATGTCTGTGACAGCCACATGACATCTTCTTCAGGAACTCTTCTCCTAACATTTATGACCGTCCGCTCCCCAACAGCCACAGGCCCCATGTTTGAGAGGCCCAAGCCTGATCAGCTGGATTCCCATACCATTGTCACACACTGCACCTTGCGCTGCAACCCTCCCCATGGTCGATACTGCCCTTCATCCAGCGCGCCAGTCATAGTCCTTCAACAGTGCAACAATGTCGGAAATGACACCCGCAATGGCGGCTCGAAATTAGGCTGTGGTCAACTAGATTCCCCACCGGTATGGTCGGTGCCATTCCCAACATTGTTGCACTGTTAAAGGACTTGGACTGGGGCGTTCTATCAAGGGCACTATCAGTTCCTGGTGAAGGTTTCAGAGGAAGGTGCGGTGTGTCACAATGGGGTGGGAATCTAGCTGACATTTGGCCACAGATTTCGAGCTGCCATTGCGATTGTCATTCCCAACATTCTTGCACTGTTGACGGACTCTGACTCTGACGTTCTATCAAGCGCAGTACCTGGGGAAAATTCCAGAGCAAGGTGCAGTGTGTGACAATGGGATGGGAATCCAGTTGACATTTGACCACAGATGAATTTCGAGCTGCCATTGCGGTTGTCATTCCCGACGTTGTTATACTGTTGAAGGACTCTGGCTCTGACGTTCGATCAAGTGCAGTATCACTCCTGGAAAATGTTTCAGAGCAAGGTGCCGTGTGTGACAATGGAAGGATATCCAGCTGACATTTGACCACAGCCTAATTTCGAGCCGCCATGTCATTTCCGACATTGCTGCACTGTTGAAGGACTTTGACTGGCGCGTTCGATCAAGTCCGATCTTCGGGTCTCTTTCCCAGGCAAGTGGTATAATCGGAAGTGCATTGGATTCTAAACCCGCCAACGACTGTAAATCGGTTAAGGATCCGATGAGTCATTGGCGGAGTTTATATCAAACAAGCCTCTACTGAGGATCCTAAAAGTCTTTGGAACAAGGGTTTTTCCCGGTGTATCTTACTGAAGACTTACTGATAAAGTCAAATATTGAATTACGCGCCATTAATTTTTGATGGTCGGGTAAAATGGAATCGGATATAGTGGGAGCGGTGGAATGGTGCTACGTGCGTCCATCAAGTGGAGCCAGGGCTAGACACCCTACTTTCGCGAGATCCCTATTTACTAGTCGGTATAAAAGCTTACTATAGATCTAGAGAGTGTAGGAAGGCTAGGAAGTCTATATAGTGGGTGTAGACATTCCAAAATCTCTGATGTAGTGTGCTGTAGTGATGGCAAGGTGAAAGCTTTCTGCATGTGAGAACATGGTCAAACAGGAACACAATCTAAGTGATGTTCGTGTTTAATCAGTCATATGAAAATATCATACTAAAAGAATCATATACACTGGGAAAAAGCAGGCAGATAGTGGTGACGATTGTTAGTATAGGTCATAACAGAGTTGGGTCACTCTGCTTTCCCATTGTATGTTAGTGGCATAAAGGAAGGTTGTTACAAAAGGAATTAGGGTAAGACAAGGGCTGCACTCCATTGTCTCCTTTGCTGCATATTGGACTCCACATATGACTGACCCTGGCATAGAATGGATTGATCATATTGTGCAGTGGTTCAATACTCAACAAAACACAATGGGACAAATTGTTGAGTCAGCTTATTGATGATGATTGGACGCTGGACTTACAAGTATTTGAATCTTGGCCATTGCACACTCGATGGTGCTTCCCACATCAATGGCACTGTCTGGCCCCGAGCCCTCCAGTGATGCATCTAATTCTTCAAATGACAAAGTTATTGAATATTTGAAGCTGTTTATTGACATCCTGAGTCTGGCAAGGTGTGCCAAAACATTACAAGCATAAGTCATACATCTCATAAAGGCATCACCTCTGCAACTCTCATCTGCTATCAATGAGCCACCTTCCCTTTCTCCAACTAATTCACATTCATATTTTCCTTCATTTTAGGCTTTAGGCCATTAGGGCTGCATCTTATCCTACAACTACAGCAGGTTCATATACAAGTATCAGGCATCTAGAAAATACTAACTAGGAGAAGGGCAGAAAATGGTATTAAGAATAAGCTTGACTAGGAATGGGAAGTTTATGATTAGTTTGGAGGCTGTGAGATAACCGAGAGTGGAATTATGGTAAAAGGAAATAGTTCGAGGGTTACAAGTATATATAGACATATGTGAAACATAGGATAAAATGGATCATCATAATAAAAAGGGACGTATCAAAGTTTAACCAGATAGTACGAGTATATTTTGACATGGGCATAAATGGAGTTTGATCACTGCAGAAGGATACGTCAACTTCGGGAGGCCGATGGTTTCCGATGTGGTGACTTGAACAGTAACTTGAATTGTCGATAGGTGGCGATAACCTCAGGGACCGATAGGGTTGCGACACAGTCGTAACACCATGCATGACAAAAATTATCGGCATTTCCTAAGATCAGGTGCATTAGCAAAACCAAACCGGTTCAATGTCTACCATACCTTGGTGTTCATGAAAAATTGGAAGGTAGATAGTTTTACAATCAAATTGACAGAGATACCATGCAATTTTTGTTGGGAGTCATTCCACACAGAAGTTGGCATGGTCTCAATGCCCTTAATCTGGAGATGACAACAACAATTCTCAAAGCAGTCAGTTTGACCTTCATATACTAACTCCAAATGCAGGAAGGTGGGTTTCCTTACACTTTCAATAGATTGCTTAAACTTAGCTAATTTCTATACTTTAAATATATTCAACTACCATCCCAGTTCTCAGCTGTCCTTGTAGTGCTATTGTTTTTCACAGCTCATTGTTAAGGGTGCACAGTGTAGGAGGAGGTGATTTATTGCACCACTTAATCAAGGATATAATATATGCCATGGTGGAGGAGTGAAGTGAGTTTGGCTAGTTTATAATCAAATCAAGTGACAAATCCCCAATAGGTTTCTTCCATCTCGAGGTGGAAGTCATCAAGTGAACTATGGGGATGCAGAAGATGTGGCTGGATGGGATTGAAACACAAAATAAGATCTAGGCTCCTGCTAATGTTGAAGAGGAAGTGGTTGAAGGCAGTTGGTGTGGGAGTACACCTCTGGGCATCTGGGGGTGGGAGTTGTAGGTGCAGAATTTTCCATTCATTGAGAACCACTAGGTCCTCTGAGATTGCTATCCAGGCCTGTGATTTCTATGTCCAACACACACATATACAATTACTTCATCATTTTCAGCATGCTAGCATCACCTGCAAACCATAAAGTCTCCTCCCTCACATGCAAGCTGACCACCCAATCCTCACTTCTGGAAGGCTTACTGCACTAATTTATGAACTAATGTCACATGATCAAAATCTCATTCTTGTATCATTCATTAATCAATTTGAATGGCTAAATTCTAAAATTTTTTTTTTTGGCATCTAACGCGTGCCACTCGTCGGCCTCTCGGTGCGGGTTTCGGGCGCTTATTTAAATGGAGCACAACTGTTGGTGGCGCTTGAAGCCCTTAACTGACTCAGGCCATGTGTTTGCAGTATGCACAAGGCCTTAGCTGCGCCGACCAGATACCGTTTTCTTCATGTATTGAATCAAAGTCTACACTTATTGTAAACTGAGGTACCCAAGCAGAGGAACGAGGAAGGACCAACCGTCAACCTGCGTCTAGCAATGTTCCCTCAAGCCAACCGAGGCGGCATCCAGTGGCTATAATGGCTTAGAAAGCGAGGAAGATAGCCCTGTAGCAAGCACGTTGAATAGGATTCAACCATAAGGTCAGGATATATGAAGGAAACGGAAAAAGAGGACAAAGCACTTGCCAACTCATTGCAAGTTGGTACCGCCGAGCTTCTAATATTTGTATGTTTGATACCTTTTCCTTCATAGATATTCAATCATTCAATCAATTCACAGCCTGTCAGGCGGGTTTGTTTGGAGCGATTCTTCCCGCGTTCCTGATCGAAAGAAGGAAGGATTTGCAAGTGAATTCTACGTGACGTATTGCCCGGCTTTCTCGCCCACTTAGGACTAGTACTCTCCGCAGGACTAAGCCCGCCACGCAACAGACCACCAAGCCTCATTCCCGAAAGGTTTCCAACTCAACACGTCTTTCAGCCTACAAGACTGGTCCGTTCAATTGCGGCAAATGCTCTACGTGCGAGATGACATGCTTGTATGTCTTCTCGCGTGGCGACCGGAAGGGTGAGACATGTGGCCGCCCCTTCGAAACTGCTCGTGCTTTGGACAAGCGGCGACACGAATGTTCGCATGCCATCCGGGAGTGGATATGGGTCGAAGACGGCACTATACCACTTGAGCAGGCTACGGGGTATGATGAGAAGAGTCATGCCATATATGCCCGTATGGAGATTGTGACACATTTTTCACGCGTTCAGACGCCATGATGCGCCACATGTACTCCTCATAAGCTGGAAGCGAGGATACCTGTATAATTCAATTTACCAGCACTTAAATCCCTCGCTTCCAGCTTATGAGGAGTACATATGGCGCATCATTCCGTCTGAACGTGTGAACAATGTGTCACAATCTCCATACGGGCACATATGGCATGACTCTTCTCATCATACCACGTAGCCTGCTCGAGTGGTATAGTGCCGTCTTCGACCCATATCCACTCCCGGATGGCATGCAAACATTCGTGTCGCCGCTTGTCCAAAGCACGAGCAGTTTCGAAGGGGCGGCCACATGTCTCACCCTTCCGGTCGCCACGCGAGAAGACATACAAGCATGTCATCTCGCACGTAGAGCATTTGCCGCAATTGAACGGACCAGTCTTGTAGGCTGAAAGACGTGTTGAGTTGGAAACCTTTCAGGAATGAGGCTTGGTGGTCTGTTGCGTGGCGGGCTTAGTCCTGCGGAGAGTACTAGTCCTAAGTGGGCGAGCAAGCCGGGCAATGCGTCACGTAGAATTCATTTGCAAATCCTTCCCTACTTTCGATCAGGAATGCGGTAAGAATCGCTCCAAACAAACCCGCCTGACAGGCTGTGAATTAATTGAATATCCATGAAGAAAAACGTATCAAACATACAAATATTAGAAGCTCGGCGGTACCAGGATCGAAGGGACAGATCAGGGCCATATAGCTGTTCAACCACATCCACCACCACCTCCTCTCGAAGATCGAGGTGTAGGTGGAACGACAATACCAAGAGTGGGAACGTCACCGGGTTCTTTAACATCTAATAATTCTTGCACTGCATCATATCTTGGGTTCGTTGAAGATGATGCAGTGTTGGGGCCCGTTGAACAGTCAGGAAGTTCTGACAACCCTCCCTGTTGGCCGATTTCCTTCAATGCCATCTTCCTCAGAACTTCAGTATTTTCCTTCTTAGATGGGTCAAAATCGAGATCATCGTGTAGAATCTCTACATTTCGAAGGTACGGCGCTCGTTGTGCGGAATTCAAGACGACGTTCTCTCCTGGGGGGTATTCGGACGACTCGATGGTGAGGCTCCAACTGGCCACCAGAGGAAGTGGCTTCGGCATCGGACGTATGACCCCAAAGTGGAATACAAACCTGAAAACGTGTGTGAAATGAGCGCTAGGTAAAGTGACCAAATCCAATGTACCTCAGCAGGCAATTTGTGATTTAGATTGGTCAACTCTCCTCGTAAAGTACTAACCCTGGCGGGTCGAGGAACAACTAGGAGTCGAGTGGCAATCGCCTCCAAAGCTAAAATGCATTGTATCTCATGTAATAAGTCCATAAAGTGGGAGGAGGCTAGCCGACAAGGACAGAACTCACCTCGCCTCGTAGATAATGGCTGCAAAGCGGTTGCGACTGTGAATATAGGTCGTACTTTTGAAGCAGAATGGTCGCAGATGGGGAATTCGGGGAAAATGGCTGCAGACGCTGGGCATCCGAAAATGCAGGTGTAGAACTGTAATTGTGATGCAAAGGCGTGCGAGACGGGTCGTCCAGCTGACCCAGAGGTCCTCAGACGGTCGTGTGAGCTTTCCGGCGTGCATCAGGAAAGCCGGCGTTGTCTGAGCGGCATTTGGGGGCGAGCGCGTTGTCTGTATCCTTTATACGCGACGAGGGAGCTCGAAGACTTATGAGAGGGCTGTCTGCTCACACCGGCGAATCGTTCGGGAGCGGAGCCATATTCACAATCATCGTCGCTAACGTCATCCACGACACTGGCCGGTTGGGACACCTGGACGAGGGGCGCAGCAGCGTCTTCCCCGTGACATTGATGGCCTGCGGCCCCGACCCGTCCACCCACCGCCCATACTCCACCGCAACAGGTAAATTGAATTCTACAGGTATCCTCGCTTCCAGCTCTGCACGCGGGAACATTGTGTCACAATCTCCATACGGGCACTTATAGGCATGGCTCTTCTCATCGTACCACGTAGCCTGCTCGAGTGGGATAGTGCCGTCTTCGACCCATATCCACTCCTGGATGGCATGCGAACATTCGTGTCGCCGCTTGTCCAAAGCACGAGCAGATTCGAAAAACCGGCTACATGTCTGACCCTTCTGGTCGCCACGCGAGAAGACATAGAAGCATGTCGTCTCGCACGTAAAGCATTTTCCGCCATTTCAAGGACAGGTCTTGTAGTCTGCAAGACTTGTTGAGTCGGAAGCCTTTCGCAAATGAGGCTTGGTGGTCTGTTGCGTGGCGGGCTTAGTCCTGCGGAGAGCACTAGTCCGAAGTGGCCGAGCAAGCAGGGCAATGCGTCGCGTAGAACCCATTTGCAAATCCTTCTACTTTCGATCAGGAACGCGGGAAGAATCGCTCCAAACAAACCCGCCTGAAAGGCTGTGAATTAATTGAATATCTATGAAGGAAAAGGTATCAAACATACAAATATTAGAAGCTCGGTGGCACCAACTTGTAATGACTTGGCAAGTTCCTTGTCCTCTTTTTCCATTTCCTTCATATATAATGACCAAATGGTTGAATCCTATTCAACGTGTTTGCTATAGGGGTTATCGTCCTCGCGTTCTAAGCCATTATCGCCACTGGATGCGGCCTCGGTTGGGCTTCAGGGAAGATTGATAGAGACGAAGGTTGACGATTGGTCCTTCCTTGTTCCTCTGCTTGGGTGCCTCAGTTTAGAAGAAGTGTAGACTTTGATTCAATACATGAGACAAACGGTATCTGTGATTCGGCGCAGTTAAGGTCTTGTGCATGCTGCAAAAACATGGGCTGAGTCAGTTAAGTGCTGCAAGGGCCACCAACGGTTGTGCTCCATTTGAATAAGCGCGCGAAACCCGATGGTGCACGAGAGGCCGACGAGTGGCGCGCGTTAACCAAAGCTTATTTGCCATCTATTATCCTGTTTAATTCCCTTGCCGGCAGCCATTTAGGCTGTACTTTTGTAGAAGACTACACACGATTTTGGTAGATGTGTTTGTGGAAAACTTCACAGTTTGTGTAGAAGACTTTAGTTGCGGCAGCTTCTTGGTCAAACAAAAGAGAGTTTAGGGTTCACTCGATTCTGTCCATGCCACCTTGTTAGTTGTGTGTTTTGGACCCATATGTACCCACATGTACATTCCATAGCACTACTGCATGTTGGCAATCTACCACTGCCAGTCATTCAAGTTTGAGTCTGAGTTTGGTCACTCCTGGTGACTTCTGTATCTTTCTATCATCTATTATAACAATTACCAATTAAATGGGGAATGGACCTGTCAATCCTCCATGTGTCCCCTTTGTATCCACTTCGTTGATTATCACCGGAACCAGAACAGCACACCTTGGTGCAAAAAAATCACCTGGGAGATAGGGAGGAAGAATACAAAGTGGTCAACACAATCCCTGTATGGATATATCAAGTTTGATGGCTTTCCTGTGAAGCTTGGCCCTGGTTCCTTTGGTTGCTCTGCACAATGGGAGTTCAAGTTGCTTAGATCATAACAAGTCATGGTGGACTTGAATTCACAGTCCATGTTGCAATGCTTTTTGTCACCAAGGGCATGCCATGCCATCATGTGAGAGACCTATATTTACATGTTCCTTAAATACACTATAATCAAACCCACACACAACTATAGCTAGTGGCCCCTATTGAGGAGAGATTGAATTGTTTGGTTGTACCATGAATTTTGTAATGCACACTAAAGTGGCAATGTATATATTTTCTGCTGCAGAGGACCAAAGGATATTGCGCTTTTGTAGTGAAGTATCCATTTATTGATGGGGTTTACCTGAGGTATTTCAATACCAAATGAGTGAAGTAAGGGTTTGCAACCACTAAAAACTGAATATCTTAGTATGCTGAATATACTGTAAGTGAGATAGGTCGAGCCTGGAGGGTTAATGTTGGTAATATACAAACTATACAGTACAGAATAAAGAAAAGGGGCAAAAGGCAATGGCAGAAGCAGAGGGTTTAATGTAGAGATGAAAAAGAATATAAAATGACACAGAAACAAAAGAGATATGAGGGTCTTCTTGGGCTCTGTAAGCAGTACTTTGAGGTATGCACTGCAAGGGTTATGAAATCAGTAATTGTCTCATGATAATCTAAACTGAATTCAGTGGCAGATAAAGTAAAAAACAATGGCTTCTGACAAGAAGGTCCCAAAGCACAACATCTGGAAACCCATAGAGGAATCAAGACTGGATGGCAAATAATCTGGTTAGATGTGATGGCTAACTGTGAGTGTAAGGAAGAGTCGGTACCAGTGATAATTAACAATCATCAATTCACAGTTTTATCGTTTCAAGGAATTGATGTCATCTGACTCTTTTCATGCATATATTCTTTGCAATTGGTTCTAACAGCACTCACTCAGACTGTCAGGCTACTGTTCCATAAGATATTCCTTTCCATAACCAGCACCACTACACAATCCTTTTGTCCATCAAAGCCTGGAAAGGACAATGATATACCAACCTAAAGTGCAACACCAAAGAAAAAGAATTTTAAAATTTAGCCATTCAAATTGGTTAATGAATGATACAAAAATGTTATTTTTATTCTGTGACATTAGTTCAAAAATTAGTGCAGTAAGCCTTCTGGAAGTGAGGATTGGGTAGTCAGTATTCATGTGAGGGAGGCTTTAAGACTCAAAGGCGACACTACATGTTGATGACAATGAAGTGATTGTACAAAAATGCAATTATAATGTATTGGATATAGAAAGCACAGGTGTTAAGAACTGGAATGGGAGGTTCAGGGAACCAATTGGGACTGAATAGAAGGACTTGGCTTCAGCTTATGTGCTGCAACCTCACAAAGGTACCATCAATCATCCTTAAATCTCAACATATAGGGTAATATTCAGTGATCGGAAACTGAGCCATATGTGAACAGTTGGAAACCAAAGTGATGGATAATGAAGTCGAGGTCGAAGTTGTAAATGTAGGTTGGGTCATGAAATCGGATGGCATTGGAATGTGGAGGTTGTGAACAGATAGTGGAGTCAGAGACTAGAGGTGTATCTAAGTTGATATTCTGATTGCTTTGTAGCTACATTATAGTTGGATTTATATATGGGCTATTGGTGTCTTGAAATACTAATTAAGGGAAAAGTGGAAGTGTCCAATGGTGACAAATAAACTTGACTAAGAATGGAAAGGTTACAATAAAGTCAGAGGCTGCAATCAACTGAGGGCAGTAACTACGAAAAAGGAAACAGTCCATGAGTTACAGGTATATATATGGGCATATGTATGTGAAATGGATCATCAAAAGGATAAAAGGACATATCAAAGTATAACCAGATATGTAGTATGAGTATAACTTGACAGGGTTGTAAGCAGTGTTGATCACCATGAAAGTATACGTCAGTGTCAGGTATACTGACAGTTGCCGATATGAGGATGTGAACAATAACTTGGTGTTGTAAGCCAGTTGTAATGTATTCAGGGGTTTCTCTTAGATAGCTCAATATATGCTATAGTGTCACAGAGCTTCAACAATAAAATGAGGAAAGGTCCAGTAATTTAAATACTGATAGATTAATGAGCTGCACTATTAAGCTTAAACAACTCAAATCAATGCTTATTTTGGTTATTGAAAGGTTCAATAGAACAATATATGACTCTTTTAGCAAATAAAAGAACTATTCCTTGAGAATAAGGGCTAGAAGCTGAATATATGCGCAGTACCTTAGCAGAGACTTGATATAAAGCTTCGGATTCTTGTTTTCTTATTTGTAACTATTAATAGTTATTTAACAAGGTGTTAAATAATTTATTAATAGAGAAAATAAATAAAACTGGATTAATTGAAAGCTTGTACTTGTCAATGAACTTAGGTTGGGCCTTGAATAATCTAGTATTGGCAGGGATTTCAGTAAGGATACTTATTTTAGGTTTACTATGTATTTAGTAAGCCTAAGGGTAGCTGTGAGGCTGGGGAGAACTTAGATGATTAGCTAAGTTCAAGAGTGCTGACAAAGAATTCAAGATGCTGCAAGTGTAGGTGCTTGCAGTTAGTGTATCAGACTAAGGCTATTATTGTCCTTAGGATGATGAGATAAGCTTCTGAACTGTGCAGTAAAATATATGTGTGATAGATTGATTTTATTGGAAACTTGGCCCTCCTTATATACATTTTGATAACTAACTAATTAAATATTTTATGAGGCCATTAGTTAGGTCATAATGACCTCATATTCTAGTTATTTTTTACCCTTTATTTATCATATGATTCCCATCTCTGAGACAAGGGTTCCAACCTTTGGCTTGAACATGAAGGTTCAAGGCCATAGTCCCGGGATGGAAGCAATTGCTGAGTCAGCAGAATCACATAATGACTCAAGTAAGTCATTACAGTCACATCATATAAAGTAAAGTTGCTTGGTGGGTGGTGGGCACTTTTAGGCACTTTTAGGCACTGCAGGCACCCTAATGCATGAGGGCATGGAGCGCCCAAATTCTTCCCCAATTTGTGAAAGTGTGGAGTGCCTGAAGGCTCTGCATGGGAGTGTGTGACTAAGCTTGATGCCCAAAGTTCCTTATTACTCAGCACAGGAGCAAATGTGGAGGCTTTTTTGGCATTCGCAGGAGTATTTTGGCACCATGGGAGCATTGTGTGATATTTTGTGACACATGCGGGAGCTTTTTCATGACATTTGTCACAATCTTTGGCCATAGCTGTGGGAACCCCGGAAGCCCACTGTAAAGCCTTCAGACTGCCACAGTTTCTCCCTTCCCCTCTCCCTCCCCTGGCTTTGTCCTCCTTAAATTGTGAGGGGCTGTTATTTGGAATATTTCTCAAGGGATTTGGACCATACCAAGGTGGTTGAAGCCTCTATTTAATTATATTAAATTTCGCTTTTTTAATAATTAAATATATTATTCTGCAGGTACAGTCTGGCTATCCACTGGCCCTGCCCCCCCCCATATCGAACATTTATCTTCTTTGAAGCATTCTCCAAATCCTCAGGCAATATAAAAGTTGTGGTAAGGTCCTACCAATTATTAATCAATTTTCGCTTTTTTTAATGATTAAATAATTTATTTGGAGTAGAATTACCCTTTCCCAGGTGTTGTTCTCATTCATAATTTTGAAATACACACTCTGAAGACTATCCCATAATCTCAGGTATTTTTTGGGTTTTCTCATGCTGTTTTAATATATTTATGCATTATTTTTCCCAATTGTGGCCTATTTTAGACCTATTTGTCTCAATTTCTTTTCCCTGGGACTCTCCACTGCTTTTTTGATTCCTCTCTGTGAGTATAAGTGGAGTATTGAAGGTGAGTCCTGTCCCTGCAATTAACCTTACCTTTTTTTTCTCAAATATTGTTCATACAGTGAAATTGACCCTCTATTCTGTGCCTTTTTGCCTTGATTTCTGTTTCTATTCTTGCTGGAAGATATAACATACCTCCAAGTTAGTATTGGTACCTTCCCTCATTCTGTTAAAAATTATTTATGCATTATTTTTCGCATTTTTGGGCTATTTTAGACCTATTTGTCTGAATTTCCTTTCCCTGGCATTTTCTACTGCTTTTGTGACCACTTCCTATAAGTTTAAGTGGAGTATTGAAAGTGAGTCCTTTTCCTGTAATTTGCTCTGGCTTATTTTAGCCTAATTCACTCCAACTCTCTGCCCCTCCTCTCTTCCCCTGTTAAGTGCCGTGTCGGGAACTTATTCCGGAACTATTGGAGAGTCACTGGGAAATCAGGAACTATCGGATAGGGTCAGGACATTGGCTTCAGCTTATGTGCTGCACCTCTACCCAAACGCTCAAAGTCCTTAATTTCAGAGGAGAGACTTACAATGGAAGATACAGATATTCAGAGTTCTGAAGAGTTCCAAATATTGAGCATACAGAAAGATGGAAGAGGGAATAAGAAACTAAGTTGATATCAGATCTAAAGTAAAGTACAAATTTGTGGAAACTAATATAAGTCTTCTCGTTATTGTACTACAAACTAAGACCATAATAAGATGGAAATAGGAGTATTTATAAAATGGAAATACAATAAGACATATTGGGGAGACAATATTCTGAAATGGGAATATAATAGACAAACAAGTGAATAATTGTCAACGGACAAATTACCAAATGTGGAACAAGGGAAGAATGTGGAAGATACGGTAACTAGGATGTTCTGTAGTCGGAGATCGGAAGTCGGATATTGAAACATCTGGGAACAGGTCGTAACATCCCCCTCTCTTGCAGAGTTTCTGTCTCTGCTGCTGCTGCTGTGATTGCTATATCATTATGGATCAAACACCTGAGTGTGATTGAGAGGAGGAGTGAAGGCAGCATAGGGCACAATTGTAAATGACATCTCCATCTGATCATCATCAGTGTTTAGCTCTGAATTCTAATATACCACCCCCTGCTCAACCATTCTGTGATCTCCATCTTCCTGTTAGTAGAGGTCAATCTGACAATCCATTTTTGGTTGCTCTGCCAGGTGGCTCTGCTGCAAGTGGTTCTGCTATAGTTGGCTCTGATGCAGTGGCTGCCTTGCAAAGGCAGTATCTGGCTTTGCCACCATTGAAAAATCCTATTAGGTGGGGGTGGAGTCGTGGACAAGGAAATGGAGCTGCACATATACAGGAGGATCATCAACCAGCAAATGTACCTGTTCAGCCACAGGCACCAGGTCATGCACAAGGCAATGTAGCTGTTCAACTGCAGCAACCAATTGAAGCTGTCCAGCCTGCAATTGGCTCTGCTGCAGTAGCTGCTCTGTATACTCAGTATGATGCTTTACCACCATTAGACCAACCTGCTCAACTACAGCCACCAATTTTACAATCAGCACGACATCCACAGCACAGTCATCAACCAGGAAATCAACCAGGAAATGTACCTGCACCAGTACAGCAATGTCATTCATCTGCTCCACTACAACATAGTCATGCATCATTTAATGCAGTTCCACAAGTCCAGGCACAGCTACCCATTTTACAGTTAGCACCACTACAGCATCACCATCCAGGTCCACAACAACCACAAGCACCTATTTTGCAGTGGGCCACAGCTTCACCGTCCACCTGGAAATCCAGCCCCACAACTGCACTATGGCCATTTCCCTATTAATGCCATTCCACAACTCCAGGCACAGGTACCCATTTTGCAATTAGCACCACTGCAGCATCATCATCCACCTGGAAATCCAGCTCCACAACAACAAGTGCCTATTTTGCAGTGGGCACCACCACAGCTTCACCATCTATCTGGAAATCCAGCTCCACAACAGCAACAACAGCTACAGTTAGCACCACCTCCTGCCATTCCCCCACCTCCTGCTATGCACCCACCTCCTGCCATACACCCACCTCCTGCCATTCCCCCACTCCCAGTCATTCCACAGCCTGCAGCCATACCTCCACCTCTACCTCCTGTTGCACAATTACCCATTGGACGGCAGCCAGTTGTTGAGGCCAGGTTCCCAAGACATAACTTGGGACCTATGAACATACAGTGTCCAGATTGTGGAGCTTTGCACTGGATGGATGAGAGTGTGGCAAATAGCTCTAAGACACATCCAAAATTTGGCAAGTGTTGCAAGCGAGGAAAGGTGGCCCTCGCAATACTTGAGCCAGTCCCTCACACTTTAAGGTCTCTCCTGGCATATGGGCCATATAATATAAGTCATCTTAAGATTCTGTGTATTAACTGATGGACATAGGTCAGTATATAGGGAGCTCACACAGAGGTGATGTGTCAGATTCTTAGGGTAGATACACAGCATGTGATATGCAGATTATAGGGGTATTCACACAAAGGTAATTCTTGAGATTCTTAATGTACATACACAGAACATGATATACAGATTATATGGGTGTCTACACCATGGTGATTCTCAATATTCTTAGGATGAATACATAGTACATGTTATGCAGAAATGGATGTGATCACACAGTGGTGATTATTGAGATTCTTAAGATAGACATACAGTACATGATATTCATATTTTGGGACTGAGCTGCACTGAGGGGATCTTGAGATCCTTAGGGAAGACACACAGCACATGATATGCAAATTAGAGTGGTGGTCACATACTACAATTATCTTGAGATTTTGTGTATTAACTGATGACTGAGCCAGTATATAGGGGCAGTCACCCAGAGTAAAATCTTCAGATTCTAGAGGATGATCTACAGGGTGAAACCTTGAGATTTATAAACTTGATACATAAATATAGCATAATCTTGAGATTCTTAAGAATATAATACAAAGGAAAATCCTGAGATTTGTAAGATTGACCTACACAGCCTATGGGCCATGTACTACATGTCATCTTAAGATTCTGTGCATTCACTGATGGAAATGGGTTAGTATAAAGGGATGTTCCCACAGAGCACATTGCTGAGGTTCTTAGAGAAAGCACACAAGGCATGGAATCCAGATTATAGGAGTTCTCATACAGCAGTAATTAATGAGATTATTAGGATAGATACACAGTACATAGAGTCTAGGCATATTCACAGGGAATGATTCCTGCGATTCATAGGTGAGACACACAGTTCATGATATGCAGATTATAGGGGACTTGTGAAACAGTGGTTCCTGAGATTCTCAGATAAACACATAAATATAATTATGGGATGATCACACAGCATTAATTCTTAAGATTCCTAGGGTCCTCACACAGCACCTTATATACATAATGCAAAGTGGCTCACACAGAGGTGATTCATGAGCTCTTTCAGGTAGATACACATTCCCTGATATGCACATTATAGGACTGCTCACACAGCAGTGAGTCCTGAGAATCCTAGGGGAGCCACAGGAAACATGGTATGCATGTTACAGGGTTTCTGACACAGACGTCATTTCTGAGATTCCTGGGATGGATACACAGTCCCTGATACACAGATTATAGGGGTGCTCACACAGCAATGATTCCTGAGATCTGTAGGTATATACACAATACATAATATGCAGATTGTTGGGGTGTTCACACATTGGTGTCAATGCATCAGTGAACCATATACTATCTCATCTTAAGATTTTGTGCATTAACTGATGGAAATTCCAGTATATAGGTTCAGTAAAACATTGTTAAATATTGAGTTTATGGTATGAGCCACAGGGAGAGACCCTGAGATTCCATGGGATGACCCACAGAGTTACATATTGAGATCTTATAAGATGACCAAGAGAGCAAAGTCTCAGGATCCCATGGGATGAACTACAGAGTAAAATCATGAGATTCATAACAGTAGTGTATATAGTATAATCTTAGGATACCTAAGCATATAGCACAGGGGAAGATATCGAGATCCCATGGGATGACCAGTAGAGCAAAATATCAGTATTACAAAGGATGAACCACAATGTGAAATCTTAAGATTTGTAAGATAGGCATATACAGTATAATCTGGAGCATTTAAGCTTATAGTGTAACTGGATATCAGTGTAGACAGACAATACCAACAGATTCCATCTGCAAGACAGTATGTTCATGGTAGACAGCAGGTCTGAGAATTGAGATGACAGAACTTAGTGGCTATGTGAATGTTGCACTACAGTGATGATGAAATTGGATACTGATGCCCAGAATGAGATATGAGTCATTTTCATGATGGAAAATAGTCAGTGGCATTTCACAAAGCAAACTTGCCAGTTCCCCTATTTGTTTACTTGCAGAACAGCACAGTGTAAGACTAGTATCTGCTGCAGGTGCAGACAGACACTAGAATGAGTGATGGGGAAGAAACCACTACTATATTATAATCCACATGTACAGAATATATACAAGTGGAGAATAATGGAGTGAGAACAATAGGAGTGAGAACAAGGGGTGGAACAATGGGAAATGGTGAACAATGGGATCAAATATTACCAAATCGCAGTGTAGGGAGTGTCACTCCCTTACAACAGTTATGCATTTCATACATGAATGATTCAAGGATTGCTTCCAAGTTTCGCTGATAGGCTTATTGTAAATGGTATAATAGCTGGTAGTTTGTACACTATTTTCGGTGAGTGGGGCATCTCAAGTGTTTGGATCTCTTCCACAACTGGACTACCTCATCCACCCAATTCCAAGTGAAGAAGGATGTAGATCACCTATCCATTTTTTATATGGAATCACAGCTCCAATTTGACAATTCTAGCCTCCAGGTGATCTATACCATGGCATAGCACCCTCTGGCAACATCGCCTGCATCAGTCGATGTCTGAGCTATTGGGCTCATGATGCCTACATATGTATGAATGAAAAATGAAAAATGTCTGCACGAGGTACTAATTAAATTAACACAAATTAGAAACTATTATCTGGATAAGACTCTTTTCTCAATTCCTCATAATGCCCCTCTGCAATTTCTGCCAGATTCCTAAAAAGGAGCATCTGACGGTGAGCAAAGGCTGCTGCCCCACGAGTGACATTGTTATTCCATTCTTCTAATCCTTGTCGTCCTTTCCAAATGTTTTCCAGGTATCTGAATGTTTTTCCAATCCGTTCTCCTTCAGCACCGAGTAAACGTACCTCCTCATCCCATCTGGCATGGCTAGCCTTTGCATGCAACCACTCAATACGAATAACTAGGTGTCTGTTATAAAAATGCAGTTTATGGTTCAACAATTCTCACCTTCTGTTGTCCACCTATCCACAGCCCCCCGAATCTCATTTGGACTACTTTCATCATTAAATGTGACCTCCAACTTCCAAAACCAAGCCAATTCCCGTTTTCCCTTCCCACCACTTGCTGCTTTAGCTTCGGCCATCTCGCCTCTTTTTCCCCATGTCCGATGGTCATCCATCCATTCTGACAGCATAATGCAATCAGAGTCAGATAGTTCTTTCAGCTGAGACCATGTGCTGTTAGTCTCTGGAATTTGTGTGTTCCCTCGTAAATGCTCCAATGCTTTGTACGATCGTTGATAGACCTCCTTCCACTTCTGGACTTGGCTTGTTGCTCTACCTGAGTTTCTGACCGTGTATAAACCCTATTACCACTGCCCTCTGCTGTGCTGTAATTCCGGCGGATTAAAAATGACTTTAACCCCAATGCTGTACGCAATTTCTTCAATGCATCATGGGCTTGCCCAATTCGCAATTGTTGTTCGACAATAGCTAGTGCTTCGAGCCCTAACCTCCTTTGCGACTCACAAGGGAAATCTGATGGGAGTCCTAGAAAAGCATTTTCAGGATCACCTTCTGTGCATCTTAGTTCTTGTATGGCATCACTTGGCATGAAGTCGTTGAGGCTCTGAAACCACATATCCAGTGAACGGCTCATTTTGCGTCTGGATTCCAGCAGTTCAGCCTTCTGTCCATCAGTGACCATGTGCATCTTTCTGATATGAAGCATCTGTCTATAGATAATATTATCAGGCCAACATCTTTGACGACTAATAATTTTCTGTCTTACTGGCGCATTTCAATGTCTATTCCCATATTTATCCCTACACTTCTCGACAACCTAACTGAATGTGGAATCTGTAAGTGTGCTGAGTTTCTAATGGATGATTGGCCTTCTACTGCTTCTTCTTCTTGTAGTTTTTTCAGGATTGCCATCCGTGAAGGTGATTCAATAACACGGGGCCTGTACTGACTGCCATTAGACTCCACTGACTCCTTAGTGAGTTTTTCAACCAAGTCTATGCCCATGGCCTCCTCGAGAGCCTCCAATGTCTCACATTTTCTTGCACACATAGCCTGCCCTATCCGGAAAGCCTTCAAGACTCGGATACCTTTGGAGTGTGTCAATTAATATTATATATCCCGATTGTCATTACTCACTCTCCCCAGTTGCTTTTCTCCAGTTCCAATCACACATGGCATCGTTTATTGTGTCACGACGATGACCAAATCCCATTTCACGGATCGAGGTTGCCATCATCCCTAAGGCCGCCCAATTACTTTCCACCAACTCTCCGCAAGTGCGGCCCACATTCTTTGTCCAATTGAATGAAAATTTGTCCGCACACCCCTCAATATGTGCTGCAAGATGGAATTTTGGGACAAGCCAAACTACGATTAATGCTGAAAATAGTGATTGTTCAGTGGGTGTCATCAGTGGCCAAGACCTCTCTGCAATTCGTTCCATGAAATTAATATGATACTTGCAGGCAATATCATATGAAATGATGATGCGATGTAAACCCATCTGCATAATCCAGAGAAGTACTTGCACAAGTGCAAAATCGAAGTTCACAAATCTAGGTGATATCAAATCTCGCAACCCACTTGCCGATACCTAGGAGCTCACCTTTCCCCCTTTGGTAAGTCAACTGTACCACCTTTGAAAAATGCACCGCTTCTGGCACAACTGATTGAGATTAAACCAGTACATGGCCTATTCTTGGATTGACCTGACCTGGCTGCATCTCCAGCACGGAATCCTCGGCATGTTATATCCTTGGCTTTACTCAAGTATGTATCATCTGATCACACCAAATTGAGCACTCACAGATGTATCATTATCTGCCCCTCCCCGCACCTGACAAAAATCCTTATATTTGTCATTTTCTGCATAGAATGCACCATCACCAAATAGTGACGGGTCTGAAGCCTCCCCGCCACCTTTATTATTACGTCGCAAACGCATGTTCCCATCTCCACCAAGGAAAATTGCATATTTTAAATCACTGTTAGAAACACAAGTAAGTCATCAGAAATTGATTCTATATGTAAAACTACTCCCGCATCTGGGTCTTCCCTCCAATTCTTAGGAATATTGATTCCTGGCATAGGGCATGATACACAGTCCATCCCTATACCGATAATAGGAGATTCAGCATTCAGTGATGTCATTCCAGCACGTTTCCATGCACGAACTGCCCTCCATTGGCGTTGAATCTGGTTGAATTGGCGATAAACATCCTATAATGACGAGCAATGTAAGTTGCATCCCAGCACCAACTTCGAAATCAGAGCTCACCTGCACATTCCTTGAGTCTGCATTATCTGTTAGCCATTGTATCATTCCACAAAAATCCCATGGAGTTAACCGTCCTACCAGGTTAAGCATATGAAATAATTTCATGACACGAAATGTGAATGCAGTCACTGGATGAAGGGTAGTTGCTGGGATGAGGGATACATTGAGGAGTTAGTCATGAAGCTCTGGTGCTCCTGCACAGCGACACCAACCAATTCGGACATTATGGAGACCGTTTGTGTCCATCACTGTCAGTATTTGTGATCCGCTGCCTGTATTTTCATGAGGGCATCGTTCTCCACTGTTATTCATCCCAAATACTAATCCTATGGATTCTAATGACCGTTTTTCAAAGCTTTTTCCATTCCACTTTGTGAGTCGATGACAAGGGAGTCGCCTATGTCCATCAATTGCACACATCCCACATTTTGATGCGCCATCATCACAGTCTTGGCAAATATATTCTGGAGGAAAACTGCATCCAACCATTCCACTGCATATTGCACCATTTGGTAGACATTCCTGTTTTAACATTGCATCAAGTAGATTATGCCGAAGCTGGGAAAAGTCGGGCCTTGTGTCGCCAGATATATTATGAGTATAACATGGCTGTCATTTCAAGGTAATGTCTATGAATTGTCATATAGGTTATAACCAAACTTACTGGCTCAGGTTCATTTTCAACTATGTCACCATTGTCGTCATCAAGATGGAATTTATTTGGCTCAGGTGCTGCCGAAGAAAACCAGGGTCCAAGGTCAGGTGTGTTGTGTTTATGATTATGATGTGTTCCATCTCCAAACTGCTCTGGGAGTTGGAGCCTTGCTTGGATCTCTTCAGAATTGAGGGGTATGTCGTGGGATATATATGGAGGGTGTTTATAATTACTATAATCTCAAATATTTACTAATAAAAGTCTTATTTTTACAAAACTCCATCTTTAAATAGTGATATCTATTCTGAAACAATTATATCATCAAAAAACAACCATCAGAAATAGTTCTCCATATTACATCTTATACAACCCATAGTTATTTAACAAATTCTATTGTATATAATTTCCTTCCTTTTACAGATGTCTACTAATACTTTTATTAGTACTTTGTCTTTTAAAAGCTGTAATGTAATTATTTCCTAATAAAATATATGAGATGTCATTGGAAATTTTTCATCCTATGGCCTTCTTTATTAAGTGAAATTACCTATATATTTTGGGTATGTTGAATCAAGTAGAAATCTGTTCAGATTGACAGATCCATTCTGAAGTAATACATATGCATGGAATGGACTATCTAAAGGTATCTACTTTTTAAAAGTATTAGTGTTTCAAACTACTAATTTTTTTTATTGTCTACTCGTGTCCAGAAAGATTCTTTAGTTTGTAATGTATGAGAGAGTTTAAAACTTTTTGAAAGTTTTAAAAACCAAATTATGTTTGAATCACATCCCAGATGTTTAAATGACCTTTAGAGTATATTAGAATTTGGTATACTTAATAGTTTTCAGATATCCTCCTATGGCATGCCATTGATTGTGCGAGTAATTTTTACTTGGATGGATCTGTAAAGCCAGCCTCAGTTCCTGTTCTTTTTTGTTCCAAATATCTGCACAGTTGTTTTTTTACCCCTGAAGAAAACATGGAGAGTCGAAATTAATGGCAAGGGCGAGTGTGGGTGATAAAAACTGGGTGTTCCATACAAGGCAACATTTAGTTTGTAAGCACACTGTTCATACCTCTGACTCTCAATGTCAATATCACAGGATCTAAATGAACAATGGTATGTCTATCCCTGTTAATTCACTTGTTTGCTCTATATGTTTACACAATAGCAGGATTGTGACTATTAGCACGAAAATGCCATACTTGTCACATAATGGGGAAGGTGTCATCAGACTTGGGCAGAAGGATTTGGAACGCTTTCAGCCAGGGTTTTGGTTCAATGATATTCTCATGTATTTTGGACTTGAGTAAGAGTATCTAAACTCCCATGTGTACAGCCAGCTGAATTTTCTTGCATGAAATCAAAGTGTTTGGATGAAAAGGCATCTTGTTTCCCACTTGGGCCACCTAAAAGTGTGGACATTCTCTACATTCTTCTATTCATTCCTTGGTAAAAAATCGCAATCTGAAATTGCTCACTGGACCAAAGAGAGTGATATTTTTCAAGTTCGATTTCATCATTATCCCTGTCCACCTTGAGAATCACTGGATGGTGATTGTTATTGTCAACCCTGCTGCCGTACTAAGTGTTGGTTCCGATCTAAACCAGTAAGGATATTTTAATACTTGTTATGCCTTTTTTCATGAGCTTTTATAAGGTGTCATATCATTTCCATGGATTCCTTAGCTTTACCAAGACCGGAGGTGTGTTCACATGTCAAAGAGTGGCTTCGTGGTGAGGCTAAACAGAAATACCGAACTGCCCTTGGTCTGAACCTGAGTGTCAAGTAACCAAGGGAGGTTCCAGAGCTCTGACCGAATCAGCAGACCTGCTAATGTCTCTTTCAAACAGGTGCCACAACAACTGAACTCAAGTGACTGTGGTCCCTACTCTCTGTACAACATCTCACGCTTTATTCGTCATCACAAAGAAATTCTCAATTCTGTTAATGCGGTATGACCTTTCACTCTTTCAAAACTCAACCAATTCTTCTCCTCTGCTCTCAACACCAGAACTCCCCACTCTCTTCCTAAACGGTTCTGTGAGATTTGGAGACAAGACCTTTGTCCCACATTATTGCTCTATGCTGTGTGCATCAGCGGAGATCTGGCTATGTTCACCCTAGTTCTCTCTTTGTTTCGAAACTCAACTAATCCTTCTTTTCTGCTTTCAACACCAGAACTCCCCACTCTCTCCTAAATGGTTCTGTGAGATTTGAAGACAAGACCTTCATGCCGCATTATCACTTCTATACTGCGTGTGTGTATCAATGGAGATCTGGCTATTTTCACATCAATATTGATAATATTGGGGGGTATTGAACCCAACATGATGCCGGAAATTATTGAGACAATGTTATAGTTGATTTAGTTGCATATTGAAGTGCAGAATGTACCTGGATGTTTTTTAATGTGTGAATTCATTCCACAATGATACGGAATCTGATATGAAATTTCCCTTCATTTTGATCTATCCTTTGTCTAATTCTTCGAAAGCTTAAACTGGAAGTGCTGAAATGTATCAATCCCCTCCCTGAATTTAAGTGCAAATTTCATGCCGTTGATGAAGACCCCATTCAACATGAGGCTGCACATAATCTGTAAGAGTCGAGTTGTCCTCTCCATTTAAGGAAGTTTGAATAATTAACTAAATATTAAAAGAACTAAAATAATTACAGTAATAAAAATTAAAATATGGTGGAAGGGGAGAGATGAGGGAATCGGCAGCAAATTTATCACAGTATCTAAAAGGCATGTCAGTATCCATGCTGCTATCACCTGGAAACTAATAACATATTGAAACATACAGCAACTGGATGAACCTCAACTTTCGGCAGCAGTATGCATTTGATTCTGGGTACATTTGGGGTGGGTGGTGGAGGATAGGGTGATGTATATGATGCCTGTGCGAACAATGGGGTAGAAAGTATAGTAGGATTATTAGTGTGAGGTGGGGGTCGAGTGAGGAGTTGGTAAGAAAGTGGGTGCATTGTCTAAAGCTATGTCAGTGTTTATACTATGTATCAATTGGAAAAGTAATAGCATACTGCGACACAAGGGAGCTGGATGAATATCAACCTTTGGTAACGGGATACCGCTAATTCTTGCACATTTGGAGGGAGTGGTGAAGGGTGAGACCATCTACATGATGACTGTTGATATGACAAGGGATGTTGACTGCCCTAATCCATCCTCTTAATTCCCGAGCTGCTCATTTGCCATTCAATGTCATACTCTCGTATCCCTTAAAGATCACAAGGTACTCAAAATTTTATAGCATTACACCTTGACCTTCGTACTCCACACGTCTTGTCTCATGTACACAGCACATGCAATGGAGAAGTTGTTTCTAATGAAGCCAGTGCAGCGCCGTTAGAGCAGAAACTCACCTCCCCAAAACCACTTGGCGGGCCTGGAACTGGTCAAAATCCCAGAGCAAGTTGTTCGCTATGGGGTATGTGTGTTAGTAATCCATCCTGTCCTGCACATAAGCTTCCTTAGCTTTATGTTACATGTGTTTGCATCCAGCTTCCTTCCCCTGGAGCTTTACAACTCGTTGCTTCCAAATCTGGGAAGAGGTGCCATTTATGCTGCCAAAATCCACATGTTTGTGCACCTTGGTGAGTCGAAGGGCACACCAGGTTTTGGACTTGCAGTAGATATTGAGATTGAGGGTGTCACAGATGCAGGAATTGATTCAGGAGGCCCATGCTGTGAGCGTTTTATTTGCATTAGCCATGGGTCTGACTGACCATTGGTGATAGTTCTGTGATAGTTCTGTCAGTGTTCTCGTGCATTGAGCCAAGGGGTTGAGGTCACCGTCAAACAGAAAAAGTAATATTCACCTTTACCAAATGGAACAGTTTGTATTATAAATAAATCTGTGAAGAATAAATTACATTACCTTTTATCGTGGTGTTCAGTGACTGACTCTCTTCAAGTAATAGGGACTGGACCATGTTGTTCCCATGCCCGCCCAGATGTATCAATAATACTGGTAGAGAAGTACTGAAAGAATTTTTAGCTGTTGTCCACACTCCAAGGCATAAATACTTATACACTCCCTCTTGTCCGATAGATTCTGATGATGTCATCTTGCTTTGAGAAGGCTCGACAGGTTATTGAGCTGGAGGACATTGATTGAGAATGGAAGCAGGAAGCAGGACGAGAGGGTGTGTGACTGCTATAATATTGACACATTGTGTCACATGGGTCACACAGGGGGTTATCCCGGTTATCGATGTGGGTGGGTGTGGGTGGCATATGGTCCAAATAGTTATCAAGCTCGTTGGTTGCCATCCAGATCAGGTACTCGCGGGTATTGTCAAACAGGGCACCAAACAGTATTAACTAATAAGAGCCATATCATCCCCAAGCCAGTCACCTGCCACTAGCTCCATTCCGTGCCTGTGATTGCTGTCAATAGAGATGTATCTTATCAATGTAAAAGCTAGCCTACTCAATGGAAATTACCCCTGAAGTCAACGAAGGTAGGGAAATTACTTATTCAACCAGCAATCATATCGAAGTTGCAGCAACCCTCTCTTTATTAGGTCTATCTTCTCATTTTTAATGAGCTGGAGGCAGACCAAAGTAAGGGATCCTAAGGATGAGTTGCGACTAGGATAGTTTGTAGGTTTCTTAACCTTTGCAAGGCTTGTAAGATAAAAGATTTAATCTCATTTAAATGAAGTCTTCTATTTAATAAGAAACCAAGGGGGTTTTGACGGATTCAGAGGAATCATTTTAAGCAAGGGTAATCAAGGAAGCCCAGATACATATAGAAGTTAACTTGCGGAGATTTCTCATTCAATAGTGCTTATCATGGCCTAGATGTCAACATGGTTTGAATGGTTAATAGTCATTTAGGTCGTC